>JAJUPC010000618.1:0-162305 GCA_023614405.1 Avena insularis | reverse complement strand
ACTTGTCCATGATGTCTAGGGAGACAAAGCACCGTCCACCGCCACTCCTTATCCAATTCCTCACTGTAGCTAAGCCATGGACTACCGTGAAACCGCATTTTCTTTCCGGGCTGCCGAGAGTACGCCAGAAAAACTGGCCACGCTCATTTCTCTTCACAAGGCTGTGTCGAGGAGTACGCCAGAAAGGCCTCAAATGACATGCAGGCACACGCCGTGTTCGCTTTCTCACCGCTGCACTGTACCCTGCTATGACCCTAGCTACCTCCCGACATGACTGCTCACCACCGCTACACGAAGCCCCTATACGCCGCCTCGAACACCGCTGCTCTCAGATAGAGCACGGATCGCCCGACCATCCTCGACCGCCCCATGCCGCGCCATTGCTGTGACGACCGCCAGAAACACCGTGACCATCCCACGCCTCAGCCATGCCGTTAGCCCTCTGTATCATCATCACTGACGAGCCCAGCCCATGCCGCTCTGCCCCTCTCGCCGATGTATAAATAGAGGCCACCCCCACCTCAATTCTTCACACCATCTCACTCCCCTCTCTCTCAGAACCACCCCACACCTTTCCCTGGAGCAAGGCGAGCTCCAGCCCGCCGGAATTTCAACGGAGTCCGCCACTACAGAGGAAGAGAGGAGCCGTTCGAACCGCTGCCGTCGACAACGTCGTTCGCCCCATCGCCAATCCTAGCTGGAGCCCAGGTGAGCCACCGCGTACCCCCACCATCGCTGTTAGGGTTTAGTCTCGCCGGAGCCATCCGACGGAGATGACAAACCACATCCATAGATCTTAGTCTAATCGTAGGGCCTAAATTGAAACGTATCGCTTCGGTTGGAATGAGCCACTGACTAGTAGGGCCCCCCCTGTCAGCAGACCACTACGCACGCGTAGTGCAGCTGGGCCGGCCCATTTCCTTTCCCGCGCGTAGCCCAGAGTTTGAAATAATCTTTTTCCATTTTAATCAAACCCTAGTTCACTCAGTGACTTTGAAATTCAATTCAAACAGATTCACTGAACCAAATTGCATGATTCCAGTTTTGCTAGAAAGATATTGAAATTATCAATCCAAGCCCGTTGGATTCAAACCATTTGAATTTATAGATCACCTATAGTAAAAGTAACAAGACAGAGACTTTTCCACATTCAAACATTTTTCAAAAATCAACCATAAATGCTTTTGAGTTGATTCCAACTCTCAAAAACCACATTTGACAAGATCTAACTGAATATGTAAAAATAGTTAGGTTTACATGAAGTGATCTTGGACTAGTACTAAAATAATGCCCCATAGGCATTTCTAGTCACTTTAATTGTATAAGATAGTTTTTTTTAAAAAAATTATAAAATATGACCACAACTTTAAATCACATTCCCAAGTATTAGAATATGTGGTGATGACATGTGTCAATATGATCACATATTTTAATTGGAGAATATTAAATCTTACGTAGTTTTCAATGAGTAGAAATTACTTTTCTAAAATAAGATAAATAATACTAGGTCTTTATTTCATGTGATGATTGTGATGATGCTAGATCATCTAGTGTGAACCTTTGTGTGCCAAATAGAGGTAGTTAAGTATTGTTTGGTAATTGTTTACATCATATTCATTTATATACGCCGATGTCGACCAAAGCTATGAGGAGGAGGAGTACTACGAAGAAGAAGAAGAAAACTTCAACCACTGCACCAATCAAGGCAAGCTAATACTTGCAAGCCTAACACTACAAGTTAACTATGCAAGCTAACACTTGCAACTTTCGTAACTATGCAAGCTAGATGCATTAGGCATACTTTGGTTATGAAACCTGATTATACCAATCCCAAGTTTTACTTGCAAGCTTCATTCTTTTATTTCTTTATCAAAGTTCTTTACCTTATATTAGTGACTTCTGAGTTTTGGAAAACTAGTATAGATAGCATAAAGAACATAAAACTAGGCATAAGTAGTTAGAACTAGATGTCATCAAAAGGCATAAGACCAGATTTAGATAGGCACACTTGATTAGCACCCCTCATTAGTGAATACCCTCAATTTTAGTGGCTAGTGCTAAGCATAAAATTTGATCACTTTTGATTGGAATACTTGGTGAAAATGATTATGCAAACCTTGGAATGAAGATTCATTCTATTGAAATGTTTTGACATGTGTTATGAACACAAGACGATTTGATGATGAAAATGTTGAGGCATGAGCCTTAGCCCTTTTATAAAATGATGGTTGGGTTCGTATGTGATACCATTCCAATTTTACCGTACAACCACAATACCCGAATTTGGGTAGGGCTTGACTGGAAGCATATATGTCTTAGTATGGGTTCCCTTGAGGAAGAGGTTGAGCTGAGGCTGCCTCATGAATGTTAATGTCCACCTATGCAGTTCCCAAGATGACGGATGGTCATGGTTGGGAGGCTAAACTCATAGGGGAGGTGCCTACACTAGGGTGTGTAATTGAAAGGTTAGGATTGATCATCCGCATACTAAGTATGATGATTCAGGGTTAGCCCTGACGGGTGTGTCTAATGTTGTGGTGAAAGTGTACTACCTCTGCAGAGTGTCAAACTATTCGAATAGCCACGTCCGCGGTTATGGACAGTTGGAGTGGCCATACTGTTCCGTCGTTAGATGTTTTCAAAATAACTTGTGAAATGAACTATGACATTGACTTGACCACACCAAGGTTGTGAATATGAAAACTAAGTTCCCACTTAGGTGTTGTAGAACATTAAACTAGTTTTCTTTACTTCTAAAATCAGTTTGACATAAACCTGGCTTTTTGCAAATAGACCTAGAGCTTAGGATTCCTACTTGAACTACTTTAATTGTTAGTATTAGTTTGCGAGTACTTAAAGAGTTCTCATGGATTTGTCCCTGGCTATTCCCATGGCCAGACTATAAAGAGGACTACCAGGATGATCGACAGTAGGAAGTTTATGACAACTAGGATCATCTCCCATCGTCAGTATTGCCTGTGACCCTGAAGATGGATCCTCGACCATGTTACCTTAATTATTATTCTGCTGCGTTGATTGTATTAAGACTAGATCATGCGATCCTTTATTTGTAAGACCTTTATTATGGTTTGTAATGGATGATGAACTATGGTACCATTTTGTTATGTCTTGCAAAAATGGTAGTCCTGGGATTGCGATGTACGGCATAACAAGCATCTAGGATTAAAAATCCGGGTGTTGACAAATTCTGAAGCTTTAACGACCAACTATATGACGGGAATTTTATTCCGGTCATATAGTTCCGACCATATAGTTGGCACCGACCTCGTTAGGTCAAACAGAACAATTTTCGTGAAGGGACCCCTATATAAAGAGGCTTTGGGCGACGTGAAACATCTTCTTCTTTTCGACCTCAACTCTCCCTGCTACCAAAAGCCGCCATGCCGGAGGAATAGATCTAGATCTAAACCTATAAACCCTTCTCCACCACCATATCCATATTCCACCACTTGTAATAGTTTATCTCTTCTCCAATTAGCGACATTATAAGACTATTTGCTATCAACCTTATGATCTCTATTACAATGTTTATGATTGTCGATTTCATCTCTATATGTGAGTAATTCTCCTTGGGCTAAGGGATTTGGCCTAGCCATGTAGCTTTTGTGCATGTTATTTATCATAGATGGGATCATTTATTAGTTTGTATGACATGATGATTGTAGTACCCTCTCTTGCATCAATCTAAGGACTTGTCAGGTACCCAAGACCCCGGGGATTGATCTAGGTAAAGGGAGTGTGAGTAATGACTGATCTGCAGGATGGGAACTGATACGTCGGAAACGTATCTATAATTTTTGATGTTCCATGCTTGTTTAGTATCTACTTTGCTTTGCTTTGTCCACACTTTGAGGTGCTTTTTATGTGTTTTCTGGTACTAACCTATTAACAAGTTGCCACAGTGCCAGTTGCATGTTTTCTACTATTTTTGGTTCCATAAAAGCTAGTAAGGAAATATTCTCGGAATTGGACGGGACAAAAGCCAAAGTCAATATTTCACCGAGGAGAACACGAAGTCCAGAGGAGAGACATAGGGGCGCCACACGGCGGCTGCACCCCCAGGAGCGACATAGGGTGGGCACGCGCCTGGGCAGGGTGTGGGCCCCGTGGCCGCCTCCCAGCCTCACCTCTTCGTCTATAAGAAGCCCCGATGCCTAAACCCTAAGGACCCGGTCAATATTCAACGAAACCGTCTGGAGCCGCCGCCACCATCGTCCCTAGATCGGGGGGATCTGAAGCTCTTCCCGGCACCCTGCCGGAGGGGAGATCATCCTGGAGGCCTTATTATTCATCATGCCAGCCTCCGGTATGAAGCGTGAGTAGTTCCACCTTGGATTATGGGTCCATGTAGTAGCTAGATGGTTGTATCTCCTCCTTTGTGCTTTCATGTCTAGATCTTGTGAGCTCCATTCATGATCAAGATCTCATCTATTTGTAATCATGCATGTTGTGTTTGTGGGGATCCGATGGATATTGAGATTACTATGTCAGATTGATTAATGGTTTTGTCTTATTGATTCTATCATGTCTGTGTTGTTTGTGATCTTGCATGCTCTCCGTTGTTAGTAGCTATCTTAGCCAAGTAGTAGCTAGTGACTCCAAGAGGGGGTATTTATGCTCGATAGTGGGTTCATGCCTCTACTTAATCAAGGGAAGTGACAGAAATCTCTACGGTTGTAGATGTGATGTTGCCACTAGGGAGAAAACAATGGTCTCTTGTTCATGGAACAAGTGGATTGTTTACCTTACACTCTTTACTTAAAGCAGTTGTCTGTTGCTTGCAACTTAATAATGGAGGGGGTTCGGATGATAACCTGAAGGTGAACTTATAGTCATATATGCAGTTGGATGGCGGTCTATGTATATTGTTGTACTATGCAATCGAATCTCATAGGATCTTTATGTCTAGTATTGTATTGTTATGCCTTACTCAGTCTTGTCAATTGCCCTGCTGTAATTTGTTTACCCTACATGCCATGTTTGTTTATCTAAGGAGAACACCTCTAGTGAACTATGGACCCCGGTCCAATCTTTACCATTGATACATCTTCCACTATTAATGTTTACTTGCTGCAAACCATCATCACCTTCCATACCATACAGTTAATCCTTTGTTACAGCAACCGGTGAGATTGACAACCTCACTATTAGTTGGGGCAAAGTCTTGAGTTTGTGTTGTGCAGGTTTCCACGTTGCTTGCAACACCTTTGGGACGTTTCCTTCCTCCTACTGGTTCGATAAACTCGGTTTCTTACTGAGAAAAAACTTGTTGATGTACCACATCATACCTTCCTCTTGGGGTCTCCCAACGAAGTGCTGCTGCACGCAACAAGACTTTTTCTGGCGCCATTGCCGGGGAGGCTAAGGACGTCTTCACAAGGGGAGTCCTCCTCAACCATTCTCTTTACTTTGTTTTTAGTTTGCTTAGTTTATTTTGCTTGGTTTTGTTTGTCTCTTTTTATCAAAAACTCCAAAAAAAAATAGTTTAGTTTGGTTTGCTTTCTCTTATCAAAAACACACAAAAATTAGTTCCTACTCTAGTTGCCACCTTGCTCTACCTCACCATGTTGTTCCCCAAGTTCACCCTGAAGGACCTTTCTATAGGGAGTGGCTCCATAATTGGGAAAGATAATATTGAAGAATTATTTAATCATGTTAGCAAGCATGAGGATAGATCTATAGCAGAACTTGCTCCTAATTATGAAATTGATGCAGCTTCTTTAGTTCATATGTTGGAGGCTAGGTTTGTTAGACTTAACCCCATGATGCAAATTTTGTTTCTAAAACTAAAAGAAGAAAAGAATGCTGAAAAGAGAGAATTTATTCTAAGAGTTCCATAATGCTGCTAAGGAAGCCAAAAAGGTTTTTGAGCATTTTAATATGCTAGGCTCATGTGTAGATGTTGTGGGTACTTCAGATAAAACCAAACCTAGAGAGGAATTCAAGATACCCATACCCTTTAAGCTTGTTGGGATGCATGAAGCCTTTGAAAAGAATTTTGATTGGATTGTTCCTGAAAATCCTTTTGATGAAAGTAGTAAACCAAAGGGAGATGATAAGGTATCCTCCAAAATTTGGATGATATACCTCTCATAGTTGAAGACTTTACAGGTATTGATCTTAATTCTTCATTTGAAAATACTTGATTTCTTGCTTCTTGTGCCTAACTTAAAGGCGTTAAAGAAAAGTACTTGTTGGGAGATAACCCAAGAGTTTTATTGAGTCTTGGAAGTTATTACTTCAGTAATGACCTCTCCTTATTCCTTTTTGTTTGATTTTTGTGCCAATAATGACCTCTAATGAGAGGGAAGTAAGATTTGGGGAGTTGCTGTCCCGAAACAGATTTCTGTCCACCACCAAAAAAGTTCGTCAAGTGTCTAGGTAAGTCGGATTGAGATGAAAATTTACTAATAAATCCCCCAGTATGTTAGCTAACTTTCACTAGTTCAACACTTTTTGATTTGAGCAACAGAAGGTCTTCGAAAAAATCGTTTTCTACCTGCTGGTCTGTTTTGACAGATTTCTGCCATTATTTGCATTTGCTTCTTATTGATTCCTTTTTGGGTTCTTTTGGGAAATTGAGCTTTTTGAAGGATTTGCTACAGTCGTTTGTGTTTTTAAGTGAAAAGTTTTGTTGATTGGTGTTGGAAAGGAGTAGAAAGTTCTTGCTTGAAAAGTGCAAGAGGAGCTTGCTTTGACTGTGACTTAGACTTTAGCATGCCATGCTAGGTGTTGTTTTGACCTTATGCTTAGTGATTATTGTTGTATCATGACTTGTTCCAAACAATTGGGATTGCTTAGTGTGCCTTGAAGGAATCATGCGTTGTTTTAGCATACAAAAGCATAGTATTGTGGTTTTCTCCTTTGATGTTTTGTTTGGGTTGACTTGGCACATGCTCACACCATGTTATGACTATGAACAAGTCACCATAGCCTATATGATCATTTAGTCCTTGACTTGTAGTACCACTCTATTCTACATGATTATGGCCATTATTGCTCTCTTAGTTGGTTGCTCCTAGTCTTTTGCTAGCCTCCACTTGTATGAGTAAGTTCTACTCATGCTTCCAAATCCCAAGAAACCAAGTTATTCCAAAGTGTCCACTATAAATTAATTCCTATGCATGGTGTGTTACACCATTCCAAGTATATTCTTGTTTTTAGCTATCTTCCAATTAAAAAGTATTTTGTTATGTGAAAACTTAGTGATTAAAGCTCTCATGAACTTGATGGCACACTTTATATTTTTGACCCTAATAAACTTGAACCATTGTGTCATCTATGTTGTATATGGTTGCACTTATACGTTGGAATTAGTAGAACCATGTTTTCATGGGGAACGTTTTCAATATTGCACTTGTACTTTGTACACAGTTGATATTATGCTCTTTTGTCTATGGATGTCATCGGTGTGAAATAAAAAAGGGAGCTTGTAAGTCCATGGAGTTATGTATTTTGTGTTAGAGAAACGCCTGGGCCGCTAGCCTAAGCCATGCCTAATCATGGTGGAAACTTGCAGCATCACCATAATGAGCAATCTGTGAAGCATCCTCAATAAAAACCTATGCAAATAGCAAATAAAAAGATCGCTGAGATGCTCATTGTCTGCTTGCCTTGTCATTTTGGTTATGGGAAAGCTCATGTACCATGTGCAAGGGGTACCCTGTTGGCGGTTCTCTATGATACGCATGTACTTATGACAAGAACTTACAGGTGACTAAAGTTGAGTAGCATGAGGTGCGGCCCTCGTATTCAAGGGACATGAGATTGCCAACTTATACTTTGTCAAGCATATACTCCATAGTTTGTTCACTTTAACCTTAATCACTTCAAGATGCTTATGATAGGGGCAATGAGGGCTGAAAGCTAACAAGTACCATAATTTTTGGAATCTCTTTTTGAAACTTGAAATCCCTTCCCTTTATGAAGGGCCTTTCTTCCACCATTATATTGAGTCTCCACCTTCTATCTTTAGGCACCAGTTAAGAGAGCATAGTTTCCATTCTTAGTTCTTTGTGCATTGTCCCAAGACTTATTGATTGATGCATATTGTGATATTACTTGTTCCCGTGCTATTTGTATCTAGTCACTCTTATGAACTTTTAAGGTGTCATATGCATCTATTTGCTACTCCATGAGGTACAAGCTGAATGCCACTATGACATGTTTTCTATATGTGAAACAAACAAACGTTTTTCAATGCATGTTATTCATGATCTTTGTTCGTAGAATTTCATGTTGCATGCATAGTTACTTTGTCTTACTGTTAGAACTCCATCTTTCATGCACATGTTTAGAGTTCTTTGATCCCAGCTTTCAATGATTGCAAATGGTTTGATCTTGGTTTTGATGGTGCATGTCACCTCAAAAATTATTCTTTTATCACTTACCTACTCGAGGACGAGCAGGAGTTAAGCTTGGGGATGCTTGATACATCGGAAAATGTATCTATAATTTTTGATGTTCCATGCTTGTTTAGTATCTACTTTTCTTTGCTTTGTCCACACTTT
Source organism: Avena insularis (assembly GCA_023614405.1). Taxonomy (NCBI): domain Eukaryota; kingdom Viridiplantae; phylum Streptophyta; class Magnoliopsida; order Poales; family Poaceae; genus Avena; species Avena insularis. The sequence continues at coordinate 153,774 of JAJUPC010000618.1, read as the reverse complement.
GAGGTGCTTTTTATATGTTTTCTAGTACTAACCTATTAACAAGTTGCCACAGTGCCAGTTGCCTGTTTTCTGCTGTTTTTGGTTCCAGAAAAGCTAATAAGGAAATATTCTCAGAATTGGACGGGACAAAATCCAAAGTCAATATTTCACCGAGGAGAACACGGAGTCCAGAGGAGAGACGAGGGGCGCCACAGGGCGGCTGCACCCTCCCCCCGGCGCGGCCTAGGGTGGGCCCACACATGGGCAGGGTGTGGGCCCCTGGCCGCCTCCCAGCCTCGCCTCTTCGCCTATAATAAGCCCCCGATGCCTAAACCATAAGGACCCGATCAATATTCCACGAAACCTTCTATAGCCGCCGCCACCATCGTCCCTAGATCGGGGGGATCTGAAGCTCTTCCTGGCACCCTGCCGGACGAGAGATCACCCCGGAGGCCTTCTTCTTCATCATGCCAGCCTCCGGTATGAAGCGTGAGTGGTTCCACCTTGGACTACGGGTCCATGTAGTAGCTAGATGGTTGTCCTTTCATGTCTAGATCTTGTGAGCTCCGTTCATGCTCAAGATCTCATCTATTTGTAATCATGCATGTTGTGTTTGCGGGGATCCGATGGATATTGAGATTACTATGTCAGATTGATTAATGGTTTTGTCTTATTGATTCTATCATGTATGTGTTGTTTGTGACCTTGCATGCTCTCCGTTGTTAGTAGCTATCTTTGCCAAGTAGTTGCTAGTGACTCCAAGAAGGGGTATTTATGCTCGATAGTGGTTTCATGCCTCTACTTAATCAAGGGAAGTGACAGAAATCTCTACGGTTCTGGATGTGCTATTGCCACTAGGGAGAAAACAACGGTCTCTTATTCATGGAACAAGTGGATTGTTTACCTTACACACTTTGTTTAAAGCAGTTGTGTGTTGCTTGCAACTTAATACTGGAGGGGGTTCGGATGATAACCTGAAGGTGGAATTCTAGTCATAGATGCAGTTGGATGGCGGTCTGTGTATATTGTTGTATTGCCCAATCGAATCTCATAGGATCTTTATGTATAGTATTGCATTGTTATGCCTTGCTCAGTCCTGTCAATTGCCCTGCTGTAATTTGTTTAACCTGCATGCCATGTTTGTTTATCTAAGGAGAACACCTCTAGTGAACTATGGACCCCGGTCCAATCTTTACCATTGGTACATCTTCCACTGTTATTGTTTACTTGCTGCAAATCATCACCTACCACATCATACAGATAATCCTTTGTTACAGCAACCGGTGAGATTGACAACCTCACTATTAGTTGGGGAAAAGTCTTGAGTTTGTGTTGTGCAGGTTTCCACGTTGCTTGCAACACCTTTGGGACATTTCCTTCATCTTACTGGTTCGATAACCTCGGTTTCTTACTGAGGGAAAACTTGCTGCTGTACCACATCATACCTTCCTCTTGGGGTCTCCCAACGAAGTGCTGCTGCACGCAACAGGAACCCCAGTGACAAAAGGGGTAGTATGTGAGGAATTTACTTGGGATTAACAGTGACATCACGATGCATATCATTAGTTCTCTTTCTTCTATGGATGCTACTAGTAGGTTATTGCTATAAGCGTTTGCGGAGGTTATAACATTTATGGATGCACTGCCCACATATAATTATATTTCTCTAACAATTACATGCATACTTTATTATTATCTATTATTCCCATCAGATGTTTTGCACAGCTACTGGTGAAAACCGAAGACCCTAGGCCCTCTCTCTCCATCGTCAACAACAACAAAAAGATCGCAAACTCTTGGTCTGGTTAAAATGTAATAGGAATTCTAAAACTCTCAAAGGTCCATTTAAATAATCTCACTTTGCTTTCTGCTTCCTGAGGATTCGATAAACCTAGGTCTACTAGGGAAAAAGAGCTATACTACATCTGTAATCCGGATCGAAGGTATCAAGGCCTTCTTGGGGGTGTGAGTGAATATGCTCTTACTCGTCCATTGCTACACCGTAAATCAGCATGGTTTCCTTGCTCGGCTATTGGAGCAAAACAATAGGAACACTCGATCATAGAGAGATCCGTATGTTGGTTACATGCATTTATGAGGAAGGCCGAAGAATGATTTAAAGCATAAAAGAATAAATAAATAAAACAAAGGTGACTCCAATATTCTTTCCAAATACAGTGGATGTATCACGTCTGAAGATTCCTGACCTAGCTGGATCATATCCGACTATCATGAAAGAAATTGAAGACTCGATGTTTCTCTCGCTTACATATTGAAGCAGAGAGAAATATTTGCAGTGTTCTTTGGGAGGACTTCAAGATTTTGCTTGCCAAAGATTTCTGGAAACACCTATACGAAGCATTCAAGACTAAGAGGTAAGACGGTGCAAGATCTCAAAGTTCTCTAGGGGCTACTATTGGGGATATGCATAATGGGTATCACCATAGCATAGCTCTATTCCGGCTAATCCGGGTGGCCCACTTTTGGTAGAAAGTACTATGGACTGCTAGGCGGCCTAGTTAGGTGGATCCAGAAGGGGGGCGCATGCTGAATAAAGGAAGGCTATGGTACCAACATAGAAAAAGTCGGAGCCTTGTAGTACAAGACATGAATACTATTTAGTATTAGTGTAGGACTCTGTAACATGTACGGTATGGAATCTTCCCTGTAACCCTAGGTTCTGGCATCTTTATAAGCCGGACTTCTAGGAGCTTTTAGGGTACACAACATAACCTCATGCAGCGAACCACAATCTCTTTAACTTGGTGTATTGCCATTATAGTGATTTATAGTAGGAGTAGGATTTCACCATCGCTGGGATCGAACACAGGTAAGCTGTGTTACCTCGTACCCGCCAACTCGTCGCCTTATCCCACGTATCTCTACACACTTTGTGAGGTACCCTCCATGGCGTACTCGTCGACAATACCACGACAATATCACATCCTCATGACCTAGTCATTCGCTGCAACTTTCTTGGATGCAGTCTCACTGAGTGGGCCTAGTGTATCTTCCCATCACACGGGAGAACAAATTCCGATCTTAATGCATACGCCTAAACCTATCCGTTTGGAATAACTAACATACACCTTTATTATCACCCTGTTACGGTGTGATGGTTGATGCAATCAAAGCAGCCACGAGTGATAGTGATTAAATATGATCTCACGGTCAAAGGAGAAGGTCACTACATTTCCTAATAATTGAAACGATGAATTATGTGATTTGATCGTGCTGCAATACTTATGTTGCGTAAGTGTGCCCATCATGTCTGTAGCGTCCCCAACCTTTAATAAGATTGAGTCCCCTGTGTTTACAATGCTAGTCCCTGGATCAATAGCTAGCATCCACAGTTCAGATGTAATATCAAGAAACAAAGGTCATAATACAACTTTATAACCAGGAATAAAATAGTTTTATTACATCAAACATAGCTCATTGGCTATTTACATTACATTGCAGCGGAATAACTATAGTCATGGGTCCTTCATCTTCAAAGTGCCACAGGCAGATGTTGGTTGTAGACTTTGTAATCCTAATCAATCAATCTTCACTAAATCAATCAAACCTGCAACATTACAAGTTACAGCCACAAGGGTCAATACATTTGAATTGTATTGGCAAGTGATACTTTGGTAGTATAGTGGAGTCTATCATCTATATGCATTTTGGCTAAGTGGAGTTGAGGCTTGCATTGCTCAAAATAGATTTTTTCCTATCATTTTGAAAATACTAAGTTTTTGTTTGGCAAAAACTTTCCAAGACATCTACCAATCAAAGACTGGAGATCCACTCAGGGCATCTACCAATCAAAGACTGTAGATTTGCTTGGCAAAAACAATTTTCCCAATCTAAGATTTTGAGATCCTTGTACCAAGCCATCTCTCCATCAAAGATTGAAGAATTTCACCCAACCCTTGTTCAACCACAAGTTTTATTTAGAAATTGGAGTGATGAGATTCTTGAAGTTTCCATGTCTTGATGCTCAAATTGTCCTTTACCAGGGACATGGCTAAGTACTTAGGTTTTACACTCTGCAGAGGTGGTGCACTTTCCCCACAAGCCTTGGTTTCCCAAGACATGATCCTTCAGTAGCCTTTCCTTAGTCAAATGGACGCGTTCCAACCTATCATCCCATCTACCACCCACTGTCCAAGAGACTAAGTTCTAGCATCCTAAGATCATGGCAGAGCCCATAATGCCAAGTGGTTGCACTTGAAGCTTCTCAACATTTGACATCTCAAATCTCTTTGATTCCTGGGTGGCCATCCACAAGTGAGATACACAAGGTTCACCAGTACCCCTGGCCTTGTGTAACCACTCAACATATCCCAATCTTTCCATTCCACCCAGGTGATTCATTATCTTAGTTGTTTTATTAGACAAAACACAAGTCCATAGACTTAGAAATTTTCATAGCATGAATATATATATCCCACCCAGGTTTTCTATTAGCTAGGCTAAGCTTGGTGGTAATAGGATTCTTAACTTAGGAAAATCCTTCTAAGGATTCATTCTACTAGTTTTCCTATAGCAAGGTCTATACTTAGCAAAATAAAAACCATGCAAGTTTTACTTGGCAAAAACACTAATGCATAGTGAAAATAATGGGACAAAAGATAGTATGAAGTATCACTTGCCTTTTTGGTAGAGGGTATAAGTTCACTCCTTGTCCTTGCAACAAACTCACTCTACAACAATCAGGCAAGGCACAAACTCAATCTACCAATCAAGCAAAACAACACACACAACAAAAATAACAAAGTCAAAGAATTGCATGCAAGCATGCCAAGCTTTGCTTTGTTTGCAAAAGTGGTTCCTAGTGGGTCATAGACATTTGGGTACATCTAAGTCATGCATAAGCATGCAAAGGTTGGTTCTATTGTAAGGATGGTCTCTACTAGGCTTCTAAACTTTGTAAGTTCCAAATTGGTCATTTACCAAAATGGCAAAGTCATTTGCAAAAGGGTTTCTATTAGATTCCTAAACTTTGTAAGATCAAAATTGGTCATTTACCAAAGTGGCAAAGTTGTTAGCAAAAAGGTTTCACCTCAAAACCATTTTCAAAACAAGGCACCTTTTTGGTCATTTTGTGAAGTGGCTAAGTCATTTGCAAAAAGGTTTCACTATAAAACCATTTGCAAAACAAAGTGTCATTCTATGTGGTGTAGAAATATTTCTACTAGGGCTTTAGTCTATAGGGTTTCACCAAATGAGTTGCTATTGCAAAACTTGGTGTTTTGGGTCAGTAGGTTTGGTTTAAACCATTTTCTCAAAGTTTTATTTATGAAAGTATTTTCATAAATAAAACAATGGTTTTTAATTAGCTAGAAATGGACTAAACTAATTAATCCATTCTATTCTTTTCCAAAATCACTTTCCAAACTATGGGTTGGTTCCTAGGGTCAGTAAGGTCACAACAAACTAATTGGCAAAGGTTTGATCTCAAAAATCCTTTTTAGACAATTTTTCTAATGTTAGCAAGCACCCAAATGTTTCTGCATAATCAACCAATCTATCCAATACTATTTGATAAACTAAGGGTAGGGTTGGTTAGGTCTTGTCTTTCTGATTCCAACGACATCAAATTTGTAAAATTTGGACGTGTGGATCAAAAGATACATGGGTTTGAAATTGGCTCAAGTTTCTGTTTTCAAATCTGTTTTTAAACAGATAGGTGACACGCGGCGTGTTCTTACTGGTCGATACCGGTTCGCATGGATCAGCTTCCTGGAGCGTTGGATCAAGTTTGATCGCACGGCACAGATCGCATACCTCTTCGCGTATAAGTGATCTATCGTAACCGATGGATCGAGATCGAACGGTTCAAGCGTACTCGACCATTTGCGAGCGGCGCTGCGGTGGCTACCGGCGGCGGAGCGGTCGGTCGATGACGGTGCTGGTGCTACAGGGGGTGAGGGAGAAGGAGGAGTTGCTCACCGGGCTCAGGGGGTCACGGCGAAGCTCAGGGTACTGCTGGCTTGACAAGGGGCGCTCAGAGGCAGTCGCAATTCCTCGTCGGAGTTGGGAACGGCGGCGGTTGTTTCTGGTTGCTGTCGAGGACGTTGCTGTGGTTCTCTCCGAAGCGAAAAGAAGGCTCGGTTAGACGCGCAAGATCGAGACGGAGTCGTGTGCGTGAACGAGAGGGGTTGGGGTAGTCTTGTGCTTACCAGAAGAGTCGCCGGAGTTTGCAGACAGACGTTGGCGCTCAGGTTGACGACGAGGCGACGCTGTAGTTCACCCCGAGGCAAAACAAAGGCACGGTAAGATACGGGTGATCTTGGGGTTCACGTGAGCATGATCAAGAGGTGCTGGGACGGACGGAATTCACCTGGAAGGTTCGCCGGAGAAATGGCAGACGGCGGTGTGATGCTGAGGTCATCGTTGTCAAGGCTCTGGGGTACCCGCGGATGAATGGGTGGTATGGATAGATGCGTATGGATGCGTGGAGTATGCTCGTGTGTTCGGGAAGGCAGGAGGCGGTGTGACTTGGCCGGAATTGCTGCGACAGCTCGTCGGAGCAGAGGGTGCTCGGGGAGGAATTGAGCGGCCTGGGGGCGAGCTCGGGGAAGGGGTCTGAGGAAAAAGGGAGGAGAGAGCGAGGCGATTAAAAGGGCGAGGTCACAGCGAGGTTTAATGCACGGATTAACGCGGATTGATGGAGCTATCAACGGCGTAAACGCCGCAGTGAGGGGAGAAGGGGTCGCGGGGAGGAAGAAGGAGGTGGCGGTGGGGTCCTCTGGTCAGTGGGAAAAGGGGAAGGAACGGGGTCCACGGGTCAGTCTCTGCGTGGGTCTCTTTCGCGGTGCAGAAAACGGTTCGGGAAGGGGAATAAGAGGAGGTGGGGTCTGTTGTCAGCGAGTGAGGGAGAGGGAGAAGTGGGTCCACGATGTCTGTGACTTAGCGGGTCAGTTATTTGGTAAGAATTGTTTTCTCCGGGCAGTGAAAGGCTGGGCTGGACTGGGCCTTAGTGGGCTGGGTCTGTTGCACTATTTTTTTCTGTCTATTTTCTTTTTCCTTTTCTATTCTATTTTTCTGTTTTCAATTTCCAAACAATTTATTCAAACAATTTCAACAACACTCAATCAAATATTCAAGCAATCAAACAACAATCTTTTCATTTGAATTTGGTTCTGTTTTTCAACATAATCCAAATCTCAAAATAAAATAATATTTTTATTTATTTTATGATCCATTTATTAATTAAATAAAATGGATCTTTAGTTTATTAATAGTGTTTGATTTATTTAATAAAATTTCCATTTGAAATCCAATTATTTTCAAAACCAAACCAGAAGGTTTTATTTGAAAAAAATATAGAATACTTGGAAACTTATTTAAATAAATAAATAAGTTTTGGTGTTTTAATTAAAATGGGAAAGCCTTTACTTAAATAAAATTGGATATTTAAATCCTTATTATTTTATTTAAATAAACCTTTACTCATTTTAATCAAAGCAAAACCTTTTAATAAAAGATTTCAAAGTAGTAATAAAATACTTGGTGTTCATTTAAAATGGGAAAAAGCTTTTACTTAAATAAAATTGGATATTTAAATCCTTATTATTTTATTTAAATAAACTTTTACTCATTTTATCAAAACAAAATATTTTATTACAAAAGTTTGGCCAAAATTAATTTGGCTCACCTTTTTATTTGAAAACAAAGTCTTTTATTAAAAGATCCAAATAGTATTTCCAAAACAATTTATTTTCTTTTGATAAATGTTTATCTTTTTAATCCCTTTAGGATTATAATTATTCACCAATTGGTATGGCTTTTGGTAAGGGCTTTATTGGCTTTGGAAATTCAATTTCCTTATCTTTTTATATTCATAAGATTTTGTCTATGGTTCCAAACTAAGTGAAACCATCTCTAAGGTCTTCCTTGATCCTTTGTGATTATTTGTTGATCAACTTTGGTATGGATCAAATCCATAGATTTGGGAGATAACTTGGAAAATGACTTCCTTCCATTAGGGTTTAGGGTTTTGGATTTATTTTCCAAGTGTTCAAATTTCCAGATACCTTCATTGAGGAATGCATTTCCCTTGATTTGGATTTTTGTTGAATTCAAACTTTAGAATCCCATCTTTAACAAACTTTGGCTTGCGAGTTGTTTTTTTTCAATCGTCCTTGGGGTGCGCGGCCAGCGCTCCTGATAGGAGTAGCCCCCGAGTATTTGTTCGAATCGTAAATTCAAGGAAGTACTTGTTTGATCAGTCGAAAAATACTAGTCATTGCTAGGCTACTTGATGACGTCAGTGCTGACGATCGATGACCTCAATCGTCTGTGGCGCCAGAGGTGACGTAACAGGACGAACGTGGGTCCAACCTTTCTGACTTGAAGTTGATTAGTCATGCGCGTCATGGTGAGAATTACGGCGTCTCCTCGATTTCCGTGTATAGTGGACGGCGTGCGGGCGACGGTTCGATGTTGTGTTGACACGTGCATCGTTGGATCTGTCCCTAGCGTTAGGGCTTCGGGATGAACGGTTCCTGTTCATCGTCTTTGTCCTTATAACCGTGGGGAAAACAGTGATTTGTTTTCACCCTTTGCCATTTGCTTTCACTGCCTCTATTTTCACAAGCTCGTCCTCGCGTGCATTGGACGTTCTTCGATCTTTTCCCTCTTCATTCTTGCACGCGCATCGCCGCCGTCAATGCTCCGCGATGGTGAAGTCAAAGAAAGCATCCGCCGGAGCGGGCTCGAGTGCTGCTGCCGGCGGCAAGAAGGTTGTCGCCCCTGCGTGCAACACTGACGGCAAGTGGAGGCGCTCCGACGTGCGCGACACCGATTTGCGCAAGCTGCGCGATGCGGTGTTAATCCCGCAAAACAAGGAGGACGTCAAGATCCCTGGCGATGAGGTAATCCCTCGCCCACCCGTGGGTTTTCGGGTGATCTTCGTTGCCTTTATTCTTTGCGGTTTATCTCTTCCTGCCCACGAATTCCTTTGTGGGCTCTTTTTCGTCTATGGGATTCAGATTCATCATTTGTCTCCCAATTCTCTTCTGAACATTACGTGTTTCATCATGCTTTGCGAGTGTTGGCTCGGTATCGAGCCACACTTTGGTCTCTTTCGAAAGCTCTATTCCATGAAGAGGCAGTCCGGCACCAGCGAAGTCTATCCGCTCGGCGGCTGCGTCATTTCTCTTTGTCCCTTTATCCAGTTTTTCTCCTTCTCCATTTGCGAGTCCGTTCAATATTGGCGTCGCAAGTGGTTTTACATCCGCGATGTCAAGCTGGACGGTCAGCAATTTGGTCTTGCCCCCTTCGACTCCAAGCAGAAGATTGTTCCAAAGAGATCATGGAAAAACCACATCTTGGAGGGCGAAGCGGCGGAGGTGGAGATGCTCTACAAGCGAGTGGAGGCTCTCCAACTGGTGCCAGGCAAGGAGGTCAACAGAGTCGACATTATCTGCACCTTCCTCAAGCGTCGGGTGCAACCGCTTCAAGCTTGGGCGCACCTGATGTTTCTCTACACCGGCCCCGGCGACCCTACTAGAGTATCATCCGAAAAATTGTCCTGGAGGCAATCATAGAGATGATGATATTTCATATGTATCCATGAGTTATTGTAATGTTCCTTGAATATCCATATCAGGCAACTTGTATTGATTGGCAATTACGTGAATTGTTTGTGAAACTCTATACTTGTATGGTTATTTAAGAGTTGTCCCTAGTCGGAGTTCATGTGAGGACACACGTGAATATTAGACTAGCACATCGATTGGTTGATGACTATGTTTCGCAAGTCATAGACACGGAGATGTCAAACCAATGACGTGGACACATGTTATGAACATGGGGTTGGACTGACCCAACCTGAGACTAGCAATTAGTTGCAGCTCTCTCTCTACACATCGTGTACGTTTTGTCCTTAGACCTGAGATTGTCGCATGTACTTGAGATGTGGATCGACCTACTTTGGGGCTATCATAAGCTGCACCGTAATAGGGTAGTTATTAATGTAGCTTCTTGTTTGTCATTAAGCATGCTTCAATGCATGTTCAATCAATATTGGATTTGCCCCTCTCTACTTGAGAGAGATATCTCGGGCCCCTCGAGTGATCGGATCCAGAAATGCATGGCCGTGCTACATATGGTTAAGAGTTAACCTAGTAAAGGGATTCCGAATCACGGTATCGAGAAAGGGAGGTCAGCTTGGAGCTAGACCAAATATCATGAGGCAAAGGGAAATACATGTACTAAACCTTGTGATGGTTCGTCCGATATGATCTTTGTATGCGTTTAGGAGTTGGCACGTCTTGCTAGAGGCCGCTACCAACTATTGACAGAATAAGTGTATTCGTGTCATGTCTATACGCATATGAACCTATAGGGTGACATACTTAAGGGGCTGGGAGCCTAATGAGGATTGGATCCGAATTAGACCAGGCTTAGGGTACTAATGGGCTGCTAATGTAGAAGCCCACTAGGGACGCCTATATAAGAGAGGTGGGCGGTGACCAGGGTTACACGAGACCTCGGATCATTTCCAGCCGCCACTCCTTACGCCACGTGTAGCGCAGACCTAGCAGTCCGGCGTCTGACGCTTCCACCCTGTACGTGTGGATACCTCGGAGGCGCTGCATCTGTAGCGCTTGGACGAGCCGTGCAAGGGAAGCTTCTCGTAGGACGAGGACAAGGAGGAGACGTGGAACGTCTGCACTGCCTCGACGCGCTTCATCGATTCCGCAACTGCGCGTCTAGTGGTAATCCCGTGATCTATGACAACAGTAATCCTGGTATACGCGGTAGAATTTTTTGATTTGCGCTAGTGTAGCCTACCCGTATCCCTTCAGTGGTATCAGAGCCGATGCTGTTCAGTTATAGGTTCGGGATGGTTGCATATGGTGATATGCAGATTGATATGAATGATGTGATCGTTTATATGGCGGTGGTTTAGGATTGATCTATGATCTTGCTTTCCGTGATCGTGATCTGAGGTTGTCGAACGACTTACCCCTACCGGTCGGCTTCCGCCATCGGGGTAGACAGTGACACATAAATCCTGTTGAATCACGCGAAGATCAATATGATTGATCGAATCGGAACCTAGATCTAAAATCGATGTACCGTGATCAAAGGAGTTTGATTGAATCGGGACAGGAGTCGATTTATGGTAAATTTGATTTGCCGATCAAAATCCTTAAAGAAAATTGTGAAGATTCGATCTCTCATTTTTTACGGTTTTCCGGACGCCCGGAGATACTGCGAGGGGCGCTGCCCCTTTGAACCCCGCAGGGGGAGACCCCCTAGACCCCCCCCTTAATCGTAGTCCATTTTTGTATCTCGTTAAGGTAACTAGGTGCTGCGATGTCACATGATCCGGTAGAATGCGATTCTATGCATAACTTTTTTTTGCAGGATGTATGTGATCAGTATGGCCCATATGTGTATGTGATGCATGTATGAAAATTAGCATGACCTGTGTGTCGTGAGTAGGGCAACACGGCTGGAGCCATGTGTGTTGTCATTTATTGTAATGGCCTGCGTGCCAACTTGTGATGATCCCAATACTATTAATTTTGATTACTAGCTGTTAGGAGTAATAGCTTGTATTAGTTCTTGGAGGACTCATCACTTGGAGGATGGCTCACATGGAACATGAAGATGGAGATCATCATGGTGGACAGGTTCTATGGCGATGGAGATCACCATGAGAAAATGGGCCATACTGTGTCACATCTATGTGAATGTTATTCTTATGCGTTTTACTACTATGCATGCTTAGATGATAGAAGTAGAACGATCCCTCACAAAGTTTAAGTTCAACTATGCCCTCCCAACCAAACCTTGCACCATCCTATGTCCTGTACAATCGTTGGTGGGCCTATGAAATTAGGGTGCCGCGGTTTTCCTTGGCTGGATGGGTTTGTATCGGATACCTACACGCATAAGGGTTGGTGAACTTGACAAGGTCATCTTAACAGTTAAGGACCTTGGGGCATAAAGGTTGGGCACCTAGTTTTGACATAGAGATGTCACCCAACAACAAGAGTCATATGTGATATGATTAGCAAGTGTTGCTCACCGATTTACCTTGTCTTCTAGCAGTGATGCTAAAGCTCACTAGTCGACTTGTTAATTGTGGATCTTGAATCACTTAGTATCAATAGAGGGATATTGATTTAAGTGGGAGTATATGCTATTAAATTGTTTAATATGTTTTACTCTTTCATGGTTACATGGCTTAGTATTTTGCATGTTTTCTGTTGTAGATCAATGGCACCGAACACTACATCACCTTTCTCTTTGCGTTCGATTCTTGACAAAGATAAATTAAATGGAACAAACTATTCGGACTGGGTCCATAACCTGAGAATTGTTCTCAGGTCTGATAAAAAGGAAACGGTTCTGGATACCCCAATCCCCGATGAACCTGCTGATAATGCATCTGCTGCCCTAAAGAATGCCTACAAGAGAGCATGTGATGATTCTCTTGAGGTTAGCTATCTTATGCTTGCATGCATGGAACCTGAACTTCAAAAGAAGTTTGAGGATCAGGATGCGTACGATATGATCGTTGCGCTTAAGGACATGTTCCAAGATCAGGCAAGGACTGAGAGGTACAATGTTGCCAAGTCCTTTGTCGAATGCAATCTAGCAGACGGAGCAGATGTAGGCCTCCATGTGATCAAAATGGTTGGTTACAGTCAGACTTTGGAAAAGCTTGGTTTTCCACTAGGCCAAGAGTTGGCCACTGACTTCATTTTGGCGTCTCTTCCATCCAGCTATGGGCAGTTCATTTCAAACTACCATATGCATGGGGTGGAGAAGGGCCTTAATGAATTATGTGGGATGCTTAAAACAGCAGAAAGTGACATGAAGAAGTGTGCAGGGCATAGCCATGTGATGGCTATGCAGAACAAGCCTAGCTTCAAGAAAAAGGGTACTTCTTGGAAGAAGAAGGGCAAGGCTAAGGATACGATCCCTAAGTCTGCACCCAAGCAAAAGGCTGGACCTGTAGAAGACACTGAGTGCTTCTTTTGTCATGAACATGGCCACTGGAAGAGAAACTGCAGCAAGTACCAGGCTTCTTTGAAGAAGAGTGGAAGTAAGAGTACTTCCAACTCAGGTACGCTTGTTGTAAATGTTGTGGACATTCTTCTCGCTGATTTCTATGTTAACTCTTGGGTATTTGATACCGGATCGGTTGCTCATATTTGCAATTCGATGCAGGGGCTAATAAGGACTAGAGAAGTGCAGAAAGGCGAAGTGGATTTTCGCGTCGGAAATAAAGCAAGGGTTGCTGCATTGTTCATCGGCGTCATGCAACTTCACCTTCCTTCAGGATTTATTATGGAGTTGAATAATTGTTATTACATTCCAAGTATGGGTCGAAACATGTTATCACCTTCATGTCTGATGAGGGATGGTTATTCATTCGCGAGTGCAAACAATGGTTGTGTAATCTCTAAGAATGATATGTTTATGGCTAATGCTCCCATTGTGAATGGGTTATTTATTTTAAATCTTGATGATGCATCTGTTTACAATATTAGTGCTAAAAGGCTTCGGCCTAATGATTTGAGTCCTACCTATTTATGGCATTGTCGTTTGGGACATATAAGTGAAAAGCGCATGAAGAAGCTCCATGGTGATGCTCTTCTAACTTCGTTTGATTTTGAATCATACGAGACATGTCAGGCTTGTTTACTTGGAAAGATGACCAAGTCACCTTTTTCGGGTTTACCCGAGAGAGCTGAACTTGTTGGAACTCATACATACTGATGTGTGTGGACCAATGAGCACGACAGCCAGAGGAGGATATCACTACTTCATTACTTTCACTGATGATTTCAGTAGATATGGTTATGTCTACTTTATGAGGCATAAGTCTGAAACTTTTGAAAATTTCAAAGAGTTTCAGAGTGAAGTAGAGAATCAACGTGGCAAGAAAATAAAGGCCTTGCGATCTGATCGTGGAGGTGAATATTTGAGTCACGAATTTAGCAATCATCTTAAGAGTTGCGGAATTGTTCCACAACTTACGCCGCCCGGAATGCCTCAAAGAAACGGGGTCTCCGAACGGCGTAATCGAACTTTGTTGGACATGGTTCGATCTATGATGAGCCAGACGGATTTACCATTATCATTTTGGGGTTATGCTCTAGAAACGGCAGCTTTCACACTTAATAGGGTACCATCTAAATCCGTAGTTAAGACACCATATGAGATGTGGACTGGAAAGAATCCCAGTTTGTCTTTTCTAAAGATTTGGGGTTGTGATGCATTTGTCAAGCGACTTCAGTCGGACAAGCTAACACCCAAATCGGATAACTGCATTTTCGTGGGATATCCGAGGGAAACCTTAGGGTATTACTTCTACAACCGAGAGGAGGGCAAAGTGTCTGTCGCTCGTAGTGGTGTTTTCCTAGAGAAAGAGTTTCTCACAAAGGGAACAAGTGGAAGGTCGGTGCGACTTGAAGAAGTTCAAGATGAGCCAGTTGGGGATGCTTCTACGAGTGATGCTATTGTAGCAGAACAAGTTAAGGAACCCGTGGCAACAGAAGCACCACAACCACAAAGGTCGGCGAGGCTCCGCGAAGAGCGGGAATTATTATTGTTAGACAATGATGAGCCTGCGACCTATGCAGAAGCGATGGTGGACCCAGACTCTGAGAAATGGCTGATCGCCATGAGATCCGAGATAGAGTCCATGGGAGACAATCAAGTTTGGAACTTGGTTGACCTGCCTAATGGTTTTAAAGCCATCGAGTGCAAATGGATCTATAAAAATAAGATTGATATGGATGGAAATGTTCACATCCATAAAGCTCGACTTGTTGCAAAAGGTTTTCGACAAGTTCAAGGAGTTGACTACAACGAGACTTTCTTGCCCGTAGCGATGCTTAAATCTATACGAATAATTCTAGCTATTGCTGCACATTTCGACTATGAAATATGGCAGATGGATGTCAAGATGGCTTTCCTAAATGGAATCCTAACTGAGGACGTGTATATGATGCAGCGCGAAGGTTTTGTCGATCCAAACAATGCTGGAAAGGTATGCAAACTTCTGAAGTCCATTTATGGGCTGAAGCAAGCATCTCGGAGTTGGAACATTCGATTTGATGAAGTTGTAAAGGAGTTTGGCTTCATCAAAAACGAACAAGAACCTTGTTTTTACAAGAAGGAAAGTGGGAGAGCGCTGGTATTTCTAATCTTATATGTAGATGACATATTGTTGATTGGAAATGACATTCCTATGCTCGAGTCTGATAAGACCTCATTGAAAAATAGTTTTTCGATGAAGGACTTAGGAGAAGCGGCATATATTCTGGGCATTAAGATCTATAGAGATAGATCAAGGAGGCTAATTGGATTAAGCCAGAGTACATACATTGACAAAGTGTTGAAACGGTTCAGCATGGAAGAGGCTAAGAAGGGGTTCTTGCCCATGTCTCACGGCATAAAACTCAGCAAGACTCAGTGTCCTTCGACTACTAATGAGCGTGAGCGCATGAGTAGGGTTCCATATGCTTCGGCTATTGGATCCATCATGTATGCAATGATATGTACTCGCCCAGATATTTCCTATGCTCTAAGTGTTATGAGCAGATACCAGGTTGATCCAGGTGAAGGTCACTGGACAGCGGTAAAGAACATCCTTAAGTACTTGAAAAGGACTAAGGATGTGTTCCTAGTTTATGGAGGTGAGGATGAACTCAGTGTAAGGGGTTACACAGATGCGAGTTACCTTAACGACTCAGATGATTCGAAATCGCAATCAGGTTATGTGTTTGTCATGAATGGTGGTGTTGTGAGCTGGAAAAATTCCAAGCAAGATATGATGACCTCCTCTTCAACAGAAGCTGAATATATTGCTGCCTCGGAGGCTATAAAGGAAGCTGTTTGGATTAGGAATTTCCTGATCGCTCTCGGTGTGGTTCAGGGCGCGTCCAATCCCTTGGACGTTTATTGTGATAACAATGGTGCTATTGCACAGGCCAAGGAACCTAGACAGCACCAGAAGAACAAACATATTCGCATGCATTACCATCAGATTCGAGAGTTCGTTGAGGATGGTAGTGTCATGATATGCAAAATACATACGGACTCAAATGTTGCTGATCCCTTGACTAAGCCTCTCCCGCAGCCCGCGCATGAAGCGCACACAAGAGCAATTGGTATTAGATACATTTTAGATTGACTCTAGTGAAAGTGGGAGACTGAAGGAAATATGCCCTAGAGGCAATCATAGAGATGATGATATTTCATATGTATCAATGAGTTATTGTAATGTTCCTTGAATATCCATATCAGGCAACTTGTACTGATTGGCAATTACGTGAATTGTTTGTGAAACTCTATACTTGTATGGTTATTTAAGCGTTGTCCCTAGTCGGAGTTCATGTGAGGACACACGTGAATATTAGACTAGCACATCGATTGGTTGATGACTATGTTTCGCAAGTCATAGACATGGAGATGTCAAACCAATGACGTGGACACATGTTATGAACATGGGGTTGGACCGACCCAACCTGAGACTAGCAATTAGTTGCATCTCTCTCTACACATCGTGTACATTTTGTCCTTAGACCTGAGATTGTCGCATGTACTTGAGATGTGGATCGACCTACTTTGGGGCTATCAAACGCTGCACCGTAACTGGGTAGTTATAAAGGTAGCTTTCGGGTTTGTCCTGAAGCATGCTGCAAGGCATGGTCAATCAAGATGGGATTTGCCCCTCTCTACTTGAGAGAGATATCTCTGGGCCCCTCGAGTGATCGGATCCAGAAATGCATGGCCGTGCTACATATGGTTAAGAGTTAACCTAGTAAAGGGATTCCGAATCACGGTATCGAGAAAGGGAGGTCAGCTTGGAGCTAGACCAAATATTGTGAGGCAAAGGGAAAGACATGTACTAAACCTTGTGATGGTTCGTCCGATATGATCGTTGTATGCATTTAGGAGTTGGCACGTCTTGCTAGAGGACGCTACCAACTATTGACAGAATAAGTGTATTCGTGTCATGTCTATACGCATATGAACCTATAGGGTCACACACTTAATGGGCTGGCAGCCTAATGAGGATTGGATCCGAATTAGACCAGGCTTAGGGTACTAATGGGTTGCTAATGTAGAAGCCCACTAGGGACGCCTATATAAGAGAGGGTGGGGCGAGCTGACCAGGGTTACACCTGAGACCTCAGATCATTCCCAGCCACCACTCCTCACGCCTGTGTCATGCGCGCGGACCTAGCAGTCCGGCGTCTAACGCTTCCACCCTGTACGTGTGGATACCTCGGAGGCGTTGCATCTGTAGCGCTTGGACGAGCAGTGCAAGGGAAGCTTCTCGTAGGACGAGGACAAGGAGGAGACGTGGAACGTGCACCTTGCCGACGCCGCTTCATCGATTCCAATCGCTGCCTAGTGGTAATCCTGTGATCTATGACAACAGTAATCCTGGTATACACGGTAGAAAATTTTTGATTTGCGCTAGTGTAGCCTACCCGTATCCCTTCAGCCACCGCAGCGGTCGAAGATCGCTGCAGCACTGCTGCTGGCTCCCTTGATAAGGCCAAGGAGGTCCTCCGGTGTTTCTACAAGGAGATTGTTCCCAAGGGTGCTGCCCTTGAGGATGTTGATTCTCTGGCGGATGCGCTGTCATAGGATGCCCCTGCGGCCTACAAGCGCAAGCAGAAGGGCATCAGTTCCTCCATGGGTCTGGCCATGGCTATGGCATCTGGAGCGGAGTTGGATCTTCCGCACATCACCTCCTAGATGCCAACAGCTCCAGACGGCTCTAAGGTAGACTTTGCTCTCTTCGCCTCTCGCTGTAAGCGGTATGGTCCGAAGCTTATCGACCTACTGGCGGACTATGCGGTGAAGCAGCAGGGAGAACCTAGGAGCAGGCACTCTAGATCTGAGACTACCCCGGATGTGGGCGCCTAAATCTGTTGTAGCTAGGATAGCTTCTCTTCTTCTATTGATGTAATATTTTGTCAAACAATTTCTCCTTGTGCCACGCAGTGGCTTTTTGATGTATATAAATGATGCTTCGAGCTATTATCAGAGAAGTGTGTTGTTTGTATTCTTACTTGCTTGCCTTTAGGGACCTTCGGGTGAGGCTCCCGTGGATACTTCGACTGTCCCTCAGCCGCGACCATCTTTCGATGATGCGATGTAGCTTCTTTTTATTTGTGACCGCGTCCACGGCCTAGAGAAGGAGATCCTTGGCGTTCGAGGCCACGCGGATGTGTGGAAGTCGAAGGATGAGCGAGCTACCGCCAGGGAGGAGTATTTGATGGGGGGAGCTGCGGCAGTTGAGCGAGCAACTGCAATGTGAGTTTTCTTGAGCTGCTTCTTATCTTCGGATGCGCCTTGTTTGTGTGCCGCCTTACTCTGAGTTTTCTGCAGGTGTCAACCTTGTTCCAAGGGAGGAGAAGGAGCGCGTTGCGGTTCGGATCAACTATCTGACCCAACAGGACTTGGAAGCTGGCGGCTTCTTCTGGATGGACCGCGACCGGGCCACTGTCCTTGCGATGGTGCAGGATCGTGTGCATCAAGTTTCACGGGTGCTGAAGCAGGCGAAGACTTCCATGTCATCGATTTTGTACGTCATGTTCCCTCTAGACGAGGCACCTTCAACTCTTTAGGGTTTGTTGGTGAAGTTTCGAGAAGTGAGTCATGTGAGGGAGTTGGTGCGGCACCAGTTGGTTGCAGGGGTGAAGGCTGCCCTTTCGCTTGTTCGGCTGCATCGCCCTGATGTTGACCTTGCGACGGTAGCGACTGGTCCGCCTCTTCGACCATACGGTAGCCTCAGGGAAATGCACCCGCACTATGCGGCTGTTAGGCAGTATGCCGAAGAGATCGTGGATCTCTTTGAGCATCGGGCGCGCGTGATCCTTCAGAATAGGTAGACCCTGTAAAAAGATAGATGTAAAACTTGCATATATTTTGAGTGGTATTTTTGTCCTGTTTGTTGTTGTAAGGTTCCCAACCTTTAATAAGGTAGAGTCCCCTGTGTTTACAATGCTAGTCCCTGGATCAATAGCTAGCATCCACAGTTAAGATGTAATATCAAGAAACAAAGGTCATAATACAACTTTATAACCAGGAATAACATAATTTATTACATCTTACGTAGCTCATTTGGCTATTACATTACATTGCAGCAGTATATCTATAAGCATGGGGTCCTTCATCTTCAAAGTGCCACAGGCAAACATGTTGGTTGTAGACTTTGTAATCCTAATCATCAAACTTTTCTAACATCAATCAAACCTGCAACATACAAGTTACAACCACAAGGGTCAATACATTTGAATTGTATTGGCAAGTGATACTATGGTAGTATAGTGGAGTCTATCATCTATATGCATTTGGCTAAGTGGAGCTTAGGCTTGCATTGCTCAAAAATGTATTTTTCCTTATCATTTGAAAACACTAAGTTTTTGCTTGACAAAATAATCTTTCCCAAGGCAACTCCCAATCAAAGATTGAAGATCCTTTAACCCTTGTTCAACCACAAGTTTTTAACTTAGAAATTTGGATGATGAGATTCTTGATTGCTTCCATGTCTTGATGCTCAAATTGTCCTTTGCCAGGGACATGGCTAAGTACTTAGATTTTACACTCTGCAGAGGTGGTGCACTTTCCCCACAAGACTTGGTTTCACCAAGACAAGATCTTTCAGAAGCCTTCCCTTAGACCAAAATGGATGCTCTCCAACCTATCAAACTCTACCACCAACTGTCCATATGGCTAAGTTCTTGCAACCTATATGATCCAGGCAGAGCCCATAATGCCAAGTGGCTGCACTTGAAGCTTCCCAACATTTGACATCTCAAATCTCTTTGTTCCTGGGTGGCAATCCACAAGTGTGATACACAAGGTAAACCATAAACATGGGCCTTGTGTAACCACTCAACCAAAATCCACCAAGCAATTACCATTCCACCCAGGTGATTCATTAACTTAGTTGTTTTATTAAACAAAAACACAAGTCCTTAGACTTAGAAATTTTCCATAGTATGGATATATATTCCACCCTTGTTTTCTATTAGCTAAGCTAAGCTTGATAGTAGTAGGAATCTTAACTTAGGAAAATTCTACTAAGGTTTCATCTACTAGGTTTTCCTATAGCAAGGTTTACACTTAGCAAAATTCCATGCAAGTTTTACTTAGAAAAAAAATCACTAATGCATAGTGAAAGTAATGGGACAAAAGTATGAAGCATCACTTGCCTTTTTGGTAGAGGGTATAAGTTCACTCCTTGTCCTTGCAACAATCACACTCTTCAAGTCACTACAATTCAATCAATCAAGGCACAATCTCAATCTACCAATCAAGCAAAACATCACATAAAATGATAAAGTCAAAGTAATGCATGCAAGCATGCCAAGCTTTGTTTTGTTTGAAAAGTGGTTCCTAATGGGTCATAAACATTTGAAAACACCTAATGGTCATTTTAGAAAGTGGCAAAGTCATTTGCAAAAGTTTTCACTTCATAAACCATTTTCAAAACAAGGTATCATTTTTATGTGGTGTAGAAATGTTTTTACTAAGGCATTAATCTATAGGGTTCACCAAATATGTTTTCAAACCATAAAACTTGGTGTTTAGGGTCAGAGAGTTTAAAACAAAACATTTCCCAAAGGTTTTCTTCCAAAACCATTTTTAATAAATAAACTATATTTTTATTTGACTAGAAATAGTTTTAAATCAAAGAATCATTCTTTTTCTTCACCAAATACATTTTTGAAACCACAAAGTGTTTCCTATGGTCAGTAAGTTCAAATCACTCCACTTGCAAAAGATTTTATCCCCAAAATCATTTTTGAACAATTTTTATAATCTAAACAAGCATACAAATGTTTCTGCAAAGACAAACATTTTTCCAGAAGCTTTTTACTAAACAAATGGCATGGTTAGCTAGGGCTTGTTCCACTGATTCCATTGATATAAAGTTTGCAAATTTTGGACGTGTGGATCAAAAGTTACAAGGGTTTCAAAATTGCATCTAAATCTGATTACAAATTCTGTTTTAAATCAACTAGTGCCATGCGTCTTAATTCTATTCGTCCATACCGTTTCGCCTGGATTGGCTGCTCTGGCGCGTTGGATCTAATTAAATCGCACGGAACAGATTGCTTACCCCTTCGCTTTAAGTGGTTCTATCCTATCCACTAGATCGAGATCGGACGGCTGCTGCGAGGTTGACCTAAAACGAGCGGCGTTGCGGCGGTGGCTGGCGGCGGAGCGGCCAGATGATGGCGGTGCCGGTGATACAGGAAGCTAGAGTGGCTGGGGAGATGCTTACCGCGTTCGCAGAAGCCTGGGGAAGCTCAAGGTGTTCTTGAGAAGTCAAGGGGCGCACGGGGACGGGAGTAATCGCTCGCCGGAGACGTCGCCGGCGTCAGTTGGTTCTGTTTGTGGACGGGGGCGACGTTGTAGGTCGTCCTAAGGCAAGACAAGAGCATGGTCAGATGCAGGAGAGTGTGGCGAGTGTGGGAGTATCATCAAGGAGTGCTGGGGCGAACGGAGTTTACCTGTGGAGTTCGCCGCAGTGGGAAGCAGACGCGGCGGCGTTCAGAAGTTGTCTAAGTCGATGCTCTGGGGCACCCGCGGGTGAATGGAAGGTACTGACAGATGCGCCTGTGAGTGGGGAATGTGCCCGCGTGCTTGGGGAGGCAAGGAGTGGCGCAGAGTCGCCGGAATTGGCTGGGGATGGTGGTCGGAGCAGTGAGGGTGTGTGGCGAAATTCGTGCAGCCTGGGGGCAGAGAGAGGGAGGCGCGTGAGGGGAAATGGAGAGGATGCCAGGGCGATTAAATGGGCTTGATCACAGCGAGGAATAAATGCAGCGTTACGACGAATTAAACCGGAGGAATCAACGGCAGAAGCGGGGAAGAACTGGTCGCGGGTGTAGACGATGAACAGGAGGGGTGGGGTCGGTTGGTCAGTGAGAGAGGAGTTGGGACTTGGGTCCACCTGTCATTGGCTCTGCGGGTTGTCTGGTGAGTGAGAGAAAAACGCTTCGGGGGAGAGAGGGAAATGGGCTGCTGGGCCTAGTTGGGCTGCTCGGTTGGGTCGACCAGATTCTATTTTTTTTCTTCCTGATTGCTTTTTCTTTTTCTAATTCTAATTTCTGTTTTGAATTCAATCAAACCAATAAATCCACAAATCAAATCAAAACATTCACCAAACTTTGTACTGTGTTAGTTTTGTTTAACAACACAAAACAAGTCCAAAATAAAATAATATTTTTATTTTAGGATCTATTTAATAATTAATTAAAATAGACCTTAGTTATTAATTCAAATAGGTTTTGATTTATTTTATAAAATCTCCATTTGAAAACTAAATATTATCAAAACCAAAACAGTAGGTTTTATTTGAAAATATAAGATACTTGGAAAACTTGTTTAAAATAAAATAACATTTTTATTTTAGGGTCCATTAATAATTAAATAAAATGGACCTTATTCAATCAAGTCAAATAGGGTTTGTTTTATTAAAAACTTTATTTTGAAATCTAATATAAAACCAAAACACTTCAGTAGGTTTTATTTGAAAATAATAAACACTTGGAAAACTTATTTAAAATAATTTAATAAGTTTTGATGTTTTAATTAAAATGGTAAAACCTTTTATTTAAATAAAAATTGGATATTAAATCCTTATTATTTTATTTAAACAAACCTTTACTATTTTTATCAAAACAAAATGTTTTAATTCAAAAGCTTGGCCAAGGTTTAATTTGGCTCTATAAAATAATCCTTATATTTCTACCCTTTCATTTGAAAACCAAATCTTTTATTAAAAGATCCAAAAATAGTAATTTTATATATTTAATATTTTCTTTAATAATTGTTTTTTTTTCAAATCCCTTTAGGATTTGTTTGATCAAATAGGTTTGAAGGTTTCCAATTGGACTCAAAAGTTTCTTCTCACCCTGAAAATCAACAAAGTTTTATTTTATTCATTTATTTTTCACATAACAAGATTTGGAAAATCTTGGGATGTGACAGGCTACCACCCTTAAAATAAATCTCGTCCCAAGATTTGGGAGGCTAGGGGTTACAAGTAGGCTCAAAGCAACTAGGGTACTACCACCCTTAAAAATTTCCATCTAAATTACATACTGGCCTTCTTGGGATCTTGGTGTAACTTTCCTGGACAGAAGTGGCCTAGTTCCTTGCATTTGAAACATGTGATAAGGCTGAGGTCTTGAGGTGGCTTCTCTAGACAATATGATGCATAATGTCCTAACTCTTTGCAGTGGTTGCGCATCACTTGGCTAAAATCCTTCCTTATCTTGGGTTTCACTAGATTTTGTTTGTCTTCTTGGTTCTTCTTCTTTTCTGGGTATTCACTGGCATAGTGTCCCTTCTCTTTGCAATTGTAACATTGCACTTGAGTAATATCCTTCTTGTTAGGGTTGGGGCATTTCTTCTTCTTCTTAGGTCTCTCCAAAGCTAGGAGTTCTTCTAGTTCATGCTCTTCATATCTCACCTCAAAGGTGGGAAATCTTTCTCTCTTCTTGGGGCATTGATCCTCATGCTCCTTGGATGTATGATCCTTGTCTTCACAAATATTGCAAGCTTGGGTTCCTTCTAGAATAGCATCTTTGTCATCCTTGTTGTCATAAAATCCTTGGGAAGAGTTTTCTCCCATGTTGATCATTTGAGTAACCAATCCTTGCAACAATTGGGATTGAAGTTTCAAAATACTTTGTATGGCTGGGTCTATTCCATTGTTGTTGGCTAAAAGCTGAGTTGTCTCTTGGTTCAACTGGTTTTGGGTTGCTATGAGTTCTCTCATGTTGTCCTCTTGGTTGTTGTTGTTGTCACCATCCTTGATGTTGGAGTTTCTTGGAGAAGTCATCTGTGTGGGTTGGATTGAGATTAGAATAGGCAAAATATTTCTAAGGAAATAATCCTAATCACACACATCACAATTCACACAAGCAATGTGCAAGCAATCACAAGCCAAACATTTCACTCAAACAACAAAGTTCAAGCACATCTTTAGGTAACAAAATATTTTTGTTACACCACATAAGTTGGTGTGTTTGACTTAACTAAAATATGGTGGTCCATCTATATGGTTCACTTGTGATCTTTCCATCTTTCTTGGTTGATTCCTTCTTGCATGAGATCATGGTTTTCTTGGGAAAACTATTGGTCACAAAACCTCAAGGGTGATGATGGCTCCTTCTAAGTTGTGTTTCCTTAGTTTCCAAATCTTGAGCAAGCTTTGTTTGTCTCACTTGTCCTTAGTGACATCCAAGATTGAAGTCCCTGGTGAATATGCTGAAGATGTTGAAGTCATTAGAGTTGAAGAAGTTGAAGTCATTAGAGTTGAAGAAGTTGAAGTCATTAGAGTTGAAGAAGTTGAAGTCATTAGAGTTGAAGAAGTTGAAGTCATTAAAGTTGAAGAAGTTGAAGTCATTAGAGTTGATGAAGTCCTTTGCACATGGTGAAGTCTTTGGTCATGGGGTAGGTTTTTCCATCAAGTTGAAAATAGAAGAGATGTAGAGTTCAAACAAAAATGGTTGAGGAAAGAGTTTACAAGATTGTTTGTAAATAAGTTTTGGAACAAATACAACTCCTATTTTTCTAAGGGGTTTTGTCCAATCCTAGGGTTACAAATCCTACAGGCAACACAATGCTCTGACACCATCTGTAAGGTTCCCAACCTTTAATAAGGTAGAGTCCCCTGTGTTTACAATGCTATTCCCTGGATCAATAGCTAGCATCCACAGTTAAGATGTAATATCAAGAAACAAAGGTCATAATACAACTTTATAACTAGGAATAACATAATTTATTACATCTTACATAGCTCATTTGGCTATTACATTACATTACAGCAGTATATCTGTAAGCATGGGGTCCTTCATCTTCAAAGTGCCACAGGCAAACATGTTGGTTGTAGACTTTGTAATCCTAATCATCAAACTTTTCTAACATCAATCAAACCTGCAACATACAAGTTACAGCCACAAGGGTCAATACATTTGAATTGTATTGGCAAGTGATACTATGGTAGTATAGTGGAGTCTATCATCTATATGCATTTGGCTAAGTGGAGCTTAGGCTTGCATTGCTCAAAAATATATTTTTCCTTATCATTTGAAAACACTAAGTTTTTGCTTGACAAAATAATCTTTCCCAAGGCAACTCCCAATCAAAGATTGAAGATCCTTTAACCCTTGTTCAACCACAAGTTTTTAACTTAGAAATTTGGATGATGAGATTCTTGATTGCTTCCATGTCTTGATGCTCAAATTGTCCTTTGCCAGGGACATGGCTAAGTACTTAGATTTTACACTCTGCAGAGGTGTGCACTTTCCCCACAAGACTTGGTTTCACCAAGACAAGATCTTTCAGAAGCCTTCCCTTAGACCAAAATGGACGCGCTCCAACCTATCAAACTCTACCACCAACTGTCCATATGGCTAAGTTCTTGCAACCTATATGATCCAGGCAGAGCCCATAATGCCAAGTGGCTGCACTTGAAGCTTCTCAACATTTGACATCTCAAATCTCTTTGTTCCTGGGTGGCAATCCACAAGTGTAATACACAAGGTAAACCATAAACATGGGCCTTGTGTAACCACTCAACCAAAATCCACCAAGCAATTACCATTCCACCCAGGTGATTCATTAACTTAGTTGTTTTATTAAACAAAAACACAAGTCCTCAGACTTAGAAATTTTCCATAGTATGGATATATATTCCACCCTTGTTTTCTATTAGCTAAGCTAAGCTTGATAGTAGTAGGAATCTTAACTTAGGAAAATTCTACTAAGGTTTCATCTACTAGGTTTTCCTATAGCAAGGTTTACACTTAGCAAAATTCCATGCAAGTTTTACTTAGAAAAAAAATCACTAATGCATAGTGAAAGTAATGGGACAAAAGTATGAAGCATCACTTGCCTTTTTGGTAGAGGGTATAAGTTCACTCCTTGTCCTTGCAACAATCACACTCTTCAAGTCACTACAATTCAATCAAGCAAGGCAGAATCTCAATCTACCAATCAAGCAAAACATCACATAAAATGATAAAGTCAAAGTAATGCATGCAAGCATGCCAAGCTTTGTTTTGTTTGAAAAGTGGTTCCTAATGGGTCATAAACATTTGAAAACACCTAATGGTCATTTTAGAAAGTGGCAAAGTCATTTGCAAAAGTTTTCACTTCATAAACCATTTTCAAAACAAGGTATCATTTTTATGTGGTGTAGAAATGTTTTTACTAAGGCATTAATCTATAGGGTTCACCAAATATGTTTTCAAACCATAAAACTTGGTGTTTAGGGTCAGAGAGTTTAAAACAAAACATTTACCAAAGGTTTTCTTCCAAAACCATTTTTAATAAATAAACTATATTTTTATTTGACTAGAAATAGTTTTAAATCAAAGAATCATTCTTTTTCTTCACCAATTACATTTTTGAAACCACAAAGTGTTTACTATGGTCATTAGGTTCAAATCACTCCACTTGCAAAAGATTTTATCCCCAAAATCATTTTTGAACAATTTTTATAATCTAAACAAGCATACAAATGTTTCTGCAAAAACAAACATTTTTCCAGAATCTTTTTACTAAAAAAATGGCATGGTTAGCTAGGTATTGTTCCACTGATTCCATTGATATAAAGTTTGCAAATTTTGGATGTGTGGATCAAAAGTTACAAGGGTTTCAAAATTGCATCTAAATCTGATTACAAATTCTGTTTTAAATCAACTAGTGCCACGCGTCTTAATTCTATTCGTCCATACCATTTCGCCTGGATCGGCTGCTCTGGCGCGTTAGATCTAATTAAATCGCATGGACCAGATTGCTTACCCCTTCGCTTTAAGTGGTTCTATCCTATCCACTAGATCGAGATCGGACGGCTGCTGCGAGCTTGACCTAAAACGAGCGGCGCTGCGGCGGTGGCTGGCGGCGGAGCAGCCAGATGGTGGCGGTGTCGGTGATACAGGAAGCTAGAGTGGTTGGGGATATGCTTACCGCGTTCGCAGAAGCCTGGGGAAGCTCAAGGTGTTCTTGAGAAAGGGCGACAAGGGCGACGGAGTAATCGTCACGGAGACGCCGCCGGGCGTCGCTTGTTTCTGCCAGGACGGGGGCGACGTTGTAGGTCGTCCTAAGGCAATACAAGAGCATGGTCAGATGCAGGAGAGTGTGGCGAGTGTGGGAGTATCATCGAGGAGTGCTGGGGCGAACGGAGTTTACCTGTGGAGTTCGCCGGAGTGGAAAGCAGACGCGGCGGCGTTCAGAAGTTGTCGAAGTCGACGCTCTGGGGCGCCCGCGGGTGAATGGAAGGTACTGACAGATGCGCCTGTGAGTGGGGAATGTGCCCGCGTGCTTGGGGAGGCAAGGAGTGGCGCAGAGTCACCGGAATTGGCTGGGGACGATGGTCGGAGCAGTGAGGGTGTGTGGCGAAATTCGTCCAGCCTGGTGGCAGAGAGAGGGAGGCGCGTGAGGGGAAATGGAGAGGATGCCAGGGCGATTAAATGGGCTTGATCACAGCAAGGAATAAATGCAGCGTTACGACGAATTAAACCGGAGGAATCAACAGCGACGGGAAGAACTGGTCAGGGTGTAGACGATGAACTGGAGGGGTGGGGTCGGTTGGTCAGCGAGAGTGAGGAGAGGGGAGTTGGGTCCACTCATTGGCTCATGGGTCGTCTGGTGAGTGAGAGAAAAACGCTTCGGGGGAGAGAGGGAAATGGGCTGCTGGGCCTAGTTGGGCTGCTCGGTTGGGTCGACCAGATTCTATTTTTTTCTTCCTGATTGCTTTTTCTTTTTCTAATTCTAATTTCTGTTTTGAATTCAATCAAACCAATAAATCCACAAATCAAATCAAAACATTCACCAAACTTTGTACTGTGTTAGTTTTGTTTAACAACACAAAACAAGTCCAAAATAAAATAATATTTTTATTTTAGGATCTATTTAATAATTAATTAAAATAGACCTTAGTTATTAATTCAAATAGGTTTTGATTTATTTAATAAAATCTCCATTTGAAAACTAAATATTATCAAAACCAAAACAGTAGGTTTTATTTGAAAATATAAGATACTTGGAAAACTTATTTAAAATAAAATAACATTTTTATTTTAGGGTCCATTAATAATTAAATAAAATGGACCTTATTTAATCAAATCAAATAGGGTTTGTTTTATTAAAAACTTTATTTTGAAATCTAATATAAAACCAAAACACTTCAGTAGGTTCTATTTGAAAATAATAAACACTTGGAAAACTTATTTAAAATAATTTAATAAGTTTTGATGTTTTAATTAAAATGGTAAAACCTTTTATTTAAATAAAAATTGGATATTAAATCCTTATTATTTTATTTAAACAAACCTTTACTATTTTTATCAAAACAAAATGTTTTAATTCAAAAGCTTGGCCAAGGTTTAATTTGGCTCTATAAAATAATCCTTATATTTCTATCCTTTCATTTGAAAACCAAATCTTTTATTAAAAGATCCAAAAATAGTAATTTTATATATTTAATATTTTCTTTGATAATTGTTTTTTTTTCAAATCCCTTTAGGATTTGTTTGATCAAATAGGTTTGAAGGTTTCCAATTGGACTTAAAAGTTTCTTCTCACCCTGAAAATCAACAAAGTTTTATTTTATTCATTTATTTTTCACATAACAAGATTTGGAAAATCTTGGGATGTGACAGTTGTAAAGATTATTTGTGTTAGCACGTGGTGCTTTGTTGTCTGCATGTCCTTTTCGTTAGCCTGACGCGGTCAGCTACTCAGGTTTACATGCGTTATTCTCAGACGACGAAGTCGTGAGGTGAGGCGGAGCCCCCGAGTGTGTTGTAACAAAAAGTAAATGCAAGAAAAAGGGATTTTCGGACTGGGAACTTAGATTTTATTCATATAGTAACGAGGAGGTACATTGTTCGGCTGAGTAGCTTTGGCTGAGTAGCCTTATTGAAAGTAAAGGGATAGCTAGGGGTAGAAGCATCGCAGTTGTGCAATGTTCCATGGGTTGGAGTATGCGACTCCTGTCTTGACGTTCTTGAGACGGTAGGCGCCACCTGGGATGACTTCGGTGATGATGTAGGGTCCCTCCCAAGGTGAATCGAGCTTCTTTGGCTGCTCTTGCTTGAGTCGTAGGATGAGGTGTCCTTCGACGAAGGACCTTGGGCGCAACCGGCGGCTATGGTAGTTGCGAAGGCTCTGCTGGTAGACCGCTGAGCTAGTCGCGGCGATGTCGTGTGCTTCATCGAGTGTGTCCACGGCGTCTTCGAGTGCGGCCGATGATTCGGCTTCGCTATAGGAAACGACCCGTGGGGCCTTATGGCGTACTTCTGCAGGTAGCACGGCTTCGGCTCCGTGCACCATGAAGAATGGCGTGTAGCCAGTTGAGCTGTTTGGCGTTGTACGCAAGCTCTAGAGGATGGAGGGTAGCTCTTCTGCCCAGGCTCCCGCAAGTCGTTCGAGTGGGCTGAGTAGGCGTTTCTTGATGCCACCGCCTTACGAGACCGTTGGCCTTTTCGACCTGTCCGTTGGTCTGCGGCTGCGCCACAGAGGCGTATGATATGTTGATGCCAAGGCCTTCGCAGAAGTCCTGGAATTCTTTGGAGATGAAGTTCGAGCCGTTGTCCGTGATGATGCTGTGAGGCACGCTGAACCTGTAGACTATGGAGTCGAAGAACTTGACTGCCGTTTTGCCTTTTTGGTTGGTGACGGGCATGGCCTCGATCCACTTGGTGAACTTGTCAACTGCGACCAGGCGGTAGATGTGGCCTCCTTTAGAAGATTTGGGAAGTTTGCCGATCATGTCGAGGCCCCATTGGGCGAAGAGCCAGGCCAGTGGTATGGTCCCGAGGTCCGATCCTGGTGTGTGTGGCTTGTCCGCAAACCTTTGGCAGTTGTTGCACCTTTGGACGATGTCCTTGGCATCGTTCATGGACGTTGGCCAGTAGAATCCAGCTTGTAAAGCTTTGGCGACAAGGGCGCGGCTGCCCGCATGATGGCCACAGATGCCCTCGTGGATGTCTTGGAGGATGGTTTTGCCATCACCTATGGTGATGCATCGTTGGAGTACACCCGAAATGCTGCGCTTGTATAGCTCGCCATTGATGATGGTGAAGGCCTTGGACGGGCGAAATATGCGCTGGGCATCTGTCGGGTCATCGTGATTCTTCTGCTTATCGTGCAAGAATGCAAGCGCCCATGTTTCTTCAATTGCCATGACCTACATCAGGCTGACCAACTCGACCTCCGTGTCGAGCTTTTCGGGTCCTTCCTGTCCTTTTGGTAGCGCAGCCCCCGAGTGCTCTACTTCTTCGGGTGATCCATTGGGGAATTTCCTTTTGATAGAGGGTATGCAGATTTGTTCGAGGAACACACCTGGTGGCACCTGTGCGCAGGTGGAGCCGATGTTGGCGAGTCTATCGGCCTCCTCGTTGCTTTCTCTTCCAACATGGTGAAGTTCGCAGCCGTCAAAGTCTCCTTCGAGTGAGTTGTAGAGCGCACCGTACACGATCATGTTGGCGGCGTGTGCGTCGCACTCACTCATCGTCTGTTGGACGACGAGGTTTGAGTCACCGTAGATGACTAGGCGCGTTGCGCCATAGATCTTGGCCATCCTCATGCCGTGGATGAGGGCCTCGTATTCGGCCTCGTTGTTGGAGCGTGAAATTTCATCCAAAGGAAGTCTTTCATCTCATCGCCTTGCGGGGACGTTAGTATGACACCAGCTCCTTCTCCAGCCTCGTGCTTGGAGCCATCGAAGTGCATCGTCCATGACTGCGTCATGTCTGGGGTGTCCGGTAGCTGGAGCTCCATCCAGTGGACGAGGAAGTCAGGGAGGACCTGAGATTTGATCGCCTTGCGCCGCTCGTAGACTATGTCTAGAGGGGATATCGCGATGCCCCACAGGGCCACGCGTCCCGTGGCTTCGGGGTTGTTCAGGATGTTGGAGAGTGGCGCCTCATTGACGACCATTATCCGATGCTCCTGGAAGTAGTGGCTCAGCCGACGAGCTGTCATGAACACGCCGTAGGCGAGCTTCTGGTAGTGAGGGTACCTCTGTTTTGTTGGCGTCAGTACCTCGCTGAGGTAGTAAGTTGGGCGTTGAACCCCATGGGTCTTCCCTTCTTCGGGTCGTTCGACCACGAGTACGGTGCTTACCACCTGATGCGTGGCTGCTATGTATAGCAGCAGAGGCTCGCGTTCCTTTGGCGTGACCAGGACAGGCGAGGTGGAGAGCAGCCGCTTCAGATCTTTGAATGTGTCATCTGCTTTGGGTGTCCACTCGAATTTGTCTGCTTTGCATAGCAGCTGGTAGAAAGGCAGGGCCTTCTCACTCATGCGGCTCATGAATCTGCTCAGCGCCGCGATGCGCCCAGCTAGCTACTGGACACCTTTGATGTTCTTTGGCTCTCCATGGTCAGTATGGCCCGGATTTTCTTCGGTTCGCCTCGATCCCTTGCTAGGAGATGAAGTAGCCAAGTAACTGGCCAGATTGGACGCCGAAGGCGCACTTTTCTGGATTCAACTTGATCTTGTAGTGATCAACATTATCGAACGTCTTGCGGAGATCGTCAATCAATGTCTTGGCCTTCCTGGTTTTGTTGACTATGTTGTCGACATAGACCTGTATGTTGCGGCCGATCTGGCTTTTTAGGAATGCTTGCATGCACCTCTGGTATGTGGCACCCGTGTTCTTCAGCCCGAAGGGCATGGTGTTGTAGCAGAATACTCCGAACGGCGTGATGAACGCCGTTTTCTCCTGGTCTTCGACCTTCAGTCGAATCTGGTAGTAGCCTGAGTAGGCATCGAGGAAGGAGAGTTTCTCACAACCTGTAGTTGAATCGATGATCTGATCGATCCGCGGTAGAGGGAAGTGGTCCTTGGGACAATGTTTGTTGAGCGACATGAAGTCCACGCCCATCCGTAGAATGTCCGTGTCCTTTTTGGGGACCAGCACAGTGTTGGCTAGCCACTCGCTTTCCTTGATCTCCCGGATGAAGTCGGCATCGAGCAGTCTGTTGACTTTGACTCCGACAGCTTCGGCTCGCAGCTCGAACAATCGTCGGATGGACTGTTTGACGGGTTTGGCGTCCGGAAACACATTGAGTTCATGCTTGGCGAATTCCCTAGGAACTCCTGGCATGTCCGCAGGACACCAGGCGAAGATTTCCTAGCGCTCGTAGAGGAATTCGACGAGCGCGCTTTCCTATGCGGGGCTGAGGTCGTTGGCGATCATCGCCATCTTGGAGGCATCTGTTGGGTGGACCTGCACCTTTTTCATGTTGACTGTGGATTCGAACGACATGTCGGATGCGTTTTGCCTGGAGACTGGGGTGCCCCGTTGTCTGTCACCTCTCGAAGCCTCGTGACCTCCTCCTGCATGCCAAACGACTGGGAGATTTTGTTGAAGTCTCTGTCGCAGTGGTCAGATCGGGTGAAGCTGCCCTGGACCGTGATGACGCCCCTAGGCCCTGGCATCTTGAGTAGCAGGTACGCATAGTGTGGTACTGCCAGGAACCTTGCGAATGCCATGCGCTCGAGGATGGTGTGGTATTGTGATGGCCAATCCACCACTTCGAACTCTAGCCGCTCGCATCGGAAATTGTCGGGCTTGCCGAAGATGACGTCAAGCCATATTTTTCCCAAAGGGTATATGCCCTTCCCTGGGACTATGTCGTGGAACATTGTGTCGGATTGCTCCAGGCTGCATAGCAGGATCCGCATTGCTGCTAGGGTGCTTGCGAACATCAGGTTGATGTCGTTGTCACTGTCCATGAAGACGCGGCTCATCTTGAATCTCCGATCTACCCTCGAGCACTAGGGCAGCATGACGGGGCGAGGATCCGGGGATGATCCGAATGATCGAATATGATGCAGGACTCCGAGCCACTGAGGTACTCAGGGATGGCTGGTGGAGCAGTCACAACCAGGCTAACTTGGCAGGTGATCTTCTTTTGCACCCTGTTTATTGGGCGCCCCTTCCGGATCATCAGGGATCCTTTTTGTAACATCCCAAAAATATTAAACTTGGATCATCAAACTCTAATCATCAAAATTAGGGTTAACAAAAACTTTTCCAACTAAAAATATGAAAGCATTCATATGTGTGTGTATTCAAAATTTGGATTCTTTTGAATTGCCATGGTTCTGTGTTTCTTTGCTTGTAAAAGGATTCTTAGGTGGAATAAACATCATCTAAACAATCCCCAAAAAAATTCCAAAGACAAACAACTCAAAATAAACAAATGAAGTGAATGGTCATTTTTGCCAAATTAACTCTCATGCCTACTTTGGCTATCTCTAGTTTTCAAAACTCAACAGAAACATTTGTGGATCTTTTCACCCCTTGTTAGTACTCATAATAAGATACCAAGGCCCACTTTGTGATCATCCAAAAACATTCAAATTCTAAGTTTAAATGATATTTAAAATTGAATCTATCTCATATGGGAAGATCCCACTATTTCAAAAACCACTCAAACAAGTTCAATTTTCAAAACCCAAGCACCCACAGAATCCTCAGCACATACCTAGCACACCCACCAAAAATATTTTCAAAATTCAAAAGTAAGTTTCTTGCGGTCATTTCATCAAACAGCTTGCAGATTCAAATCAAACAAATCACAAACACTATAGTGTGCAGTAAATTTGTCCTAACTTGTTCCCTCTCTGGTTGCAACTAGTCCTTAGTAGATCATCTAGCTCATTTGTAAACATCTAGCACCACTGTGAGCTTGCCTTGCCATCAATGGTGAGCAGGCCGAGCCTCACCATGCCACCCCATTGTCGCCGGCCAGCTAGCAGCCACCCTAGCCTTGCCAACCTTGTCTGTGAGGTAGCCAGCACCTCACCGCCCCCTCTCGACCAGCCCTAGCTCAAAGACAGAGGCAGGAACCGCCAGGAACGCTGTGCCCACGCCGCTATCGACCATGTAGACGCGCACCACCGTGCATGCACCATTCCCACTCAACCCGAGCACCTCGAGACCTTGCCGCCCACCAGCATGAACCCCACCGTCCTAGGAGACCACTAGACATGATAGTTTCCTCGCCCGTACCCCGTAGCCACCGCACGCCGCGGAGTTCGCCGTCGGTACCGCTTAGAGCACCGCACGTTCCCGACCGTTTGCCACCGCCCCTAATCACGCATTCAAGTACTAGAGCATCACCAGGAGACAACACGTCAATCGCCAACCTCAGCGATGCCTCTAGCCGCCCATAGCCATGTCGCCACCGTCGCCTGCCCATCCCTCTCGGTCTCACCGTCGAGCCTATAAAAGGAGGTCACCCCCAGCCATTTGAAGCACACCATTCACTCCCCTCACCTCACTGATCATTCCAACCTCTAGCCGGAGCACGAGGAGCAGCAGCTCGCCGGAATTGCGCCGGAGTAGGCCGCCTCTGGATAAGAAGGGAGTAGTTGATTTCGACCACCCCGGAGCTGCCTCGACCATCCCTGAGCTCGCCGTCGACCACTCGTTCGTTTGCCCGCCTCACTGTCATCGCTGGAGCCCTGGTATGCCCCCTATGCACCCCCACTGAGCCGCTAGGGTTCGAGCTCGCCAGTGACATGTTCATCGTCGACGACGATCCCCAGCCGTCAATCTTCCTTCTAATCCAACGAACCACACGGCCACGTACCGCTTCGTGTGTTATGAGCCACTGACTGGTGGAACCCCCTGTCAGCTGAGCCCCGCGCTGCGGAGTGACACCGGGACGGCCCATTAACCTTTCCCACGCAGCCCAACCATTTGAATTTAGATTTTTCTATTTTAATTCAAACTCAGTTCTGTTCCTAGATTCAAAAATCAACCCAGCTCGATTCAGTGAACCAAATTGCATGAAACCAATTTTGTTAGAAAGGTACTGAAATGCTTAATCCAAGCCCGTTGGATTCAAATCATTTGGATATGTAGATCACCCTTGGTAAAAATAACAAGTCATAAGCCTTTCTGCATTCAAACATTTTTCAAAATTCAACCATAATAGCTTTTGAGTTGATTCCAACACTCAAAAATCACATTTGATCATACCTTTCAGAATATATAAAAACATATGGGTTTACTTACAGAAATAATGTTCAAGTAATAAAAGAATGCCACATAGGCATTTCTAGTCACTTTAATTATTTAAAATAAAAAGGTTAAACCTTATTAAATTGTGACACCACTTTAAATCACATTCCCATGTACTGAAATATGTGGTGATGACATCTGTCAACATAATCCCATGTTTGAGTTGGAGAATATTAAATCTTAAGTAGTTTTTCAATGAGTAGAAATTACTTTTCTCAAAATAAAATAAATAAGACAAAAGCTTTAATCTTGTAATGTTAGTGATGATGCTAGATCATCTATAGTGCACCTTTGTATGATGATTAAAAATATTTAAGTATTGTTTGGTGATTGTGTACCTCATATTTATTTATAGACGCTAGTACCGACCAAGGATACGAGGAGGAAGGAGGATACTACGAGGAAGAAGCCGAGGAAAACTTCAACCACTTCTCTGCTCAAGGCAAGCTTATACTGATACTTATGCAAGCCAATAGTTGAAACCTTGCAAGCTAACACTTGCAATTATGAAAGTTAGATAACCTATGCATTGCACTAAGCATGCTTGGTTGCACACATTTGATGATACCCAATCCTAGTTTTACTTGCAAGCTTTATACTTTATTTCTTTATCAAAGCTTTCTCTTAGAGTTTACTTAAGTGACTTGTAGATTCTAGGAAGATAATTGAAGGTTGCATAAAGAGCATTAAATTTGGCCTAAGCTAGATAATCTTGATGTCATCCTAAGGCATGAGATTGGACTTAATTAATCTCCACTTGTTTACTACCCCTCATTAGTACTTACCCCACTTGTAGATGCTAGTGCTAAGCATAAAACTTGATCAACTTTAGATGGGAATACTTGGTGAAAATGGTTATGAAAACCTTGGAATGATGAGTCATTTTACTGAAATGTTTTGACATGTGTTTCTGAACACCAGATGATTTTGATGATGAAAATGTTGAGGCATGAGCCTTAGCCCTTTATAAAACTGATGGTTGTCTGGATGCGATACCATTCCAATTTTACCGTACAACCACAATACCCAAAAATTGGGTAGGGCTTTACTGGAAACTTATATACCTTAGTATGGGTTCCCTCACGGCCAAGGTCTGAGCTGAGGCTACCTTGTGAAGATTGTCCACCTGTGCAGTACCCAAGATGACAGTTGGTCATGGTTGGGAGGCCAAACTCACAGGAGAGGTGCATATACTAGGGCATGTAATTGAAAGGTTAGGATTGATTATCCGCATACTGAGTATGGTGAATTCAGGATTTGTTCCTGACGGATGTACCGAATGTTGTGGTGAAAGTGTACAATCTCTACAGAGTGTCAAACTATTCGAATAGTCGCGTCCGTGGTTATGGACAGTTAGAGTGGCCATACTGTTCCCCCGTCAGATGTTTTCAAAAGGACTTGTGAAATAAATTGAGACTTTGACTTGACCACAACCGAGTTGTGATATGAAATTCAAGTTCCCACTTAGGCAGTATAAGATTCAACTAGTTTTCTTGCTTCTGAACTTAGTAGAGGTAAATCTGTCTTTTTGCAAAACAACCCTAGAGCTTAGTGTCCTACTACAAAAACTCCCTTAACTTGTTAGTATTAGTTTGCGAGTACTTAAAGAGTACTCATGGCTTTGTCCCTGGCTATTCCCGTGGCCAGACTATGAAGAGGAGTACCAGGATGATGGACCGCAGGAAGGTTACGACAACTAGGATCATCTCCCATCGTCAGCATTGCATGTGACCCCGAAGATGGAGCTTCGCCTACACTACCTTTATTATTACGTTATTCCACTGCTTGAGTTGTATTAAGAACTGGATCATGAGATCCTTATTTGTGTAAGACCTTATGTATGGTTTGTAATGGATGATGTACTGTGATATCCAAAACTGTTATGTCTCGCAAAAATAGTAATACTGGGATTGCGATGTATGGCATAACAGGCATCTAGGATTAAAAATCCGGGTGTTGACACTTTTGGTGGTGGGTATCCTCCTCCATCATTGTTTGGTGCAGGTGCTATTGTGAGATTCGGTGGTCCCACGGGTGGTGGTGGAGGAGCTTCGTGGGCGATGTCACCTGGTGCAGGTGCGGGCCCAAACCCGGGGTTCACGATTTGGCGTCGCATCTGGGTGAGACCCTCGCTGAGTTTCTGGAACTCTCGGCAATCCTTCAGCATGTGGCTGGCCTTCTTTTTGTCGTCCTGCTTATCGATGTAGAAGTGGATGGTGCAAGGGCCCGAAAACTTGTCGTATGCCGAGGGCTCGTCGTCGCGGTTGCGACGTTGCCATGTATGTGTGGGGCGTCCTCCGTCGTGGAAGTTGCCTCCGCGATATCCTCCGCTGCTGGGTTGTTGTCGTTGCGAAATTCGGTGTAGCCAGCCGCAACCATGTCGGGTCCGTCACGGTCATCATAGATGTGTGACCTTCGCTTGCTACGGCGTTTGCGCCTGTGGCCGTAGTCATCCTTGTCATTCGAATGTGTTCGGTGGAGTGAGTCCTCGCCATCTGCCCACACCTGTTGGCGATGTCCATGAGGTGGTCGAGCGTCTTGGGCTTGATGCGCCAAAGTTCCTCCTTGAAGTCTAGGCGTTTGACGCTGTCCTTCAAGGCGTCGATCGTCCTCTCCTCGAAGATGTGTGCCGTGGAGTTCTTGATGTTGGACCAGCGTAGTATGTACGAGCGAATGGATTCGCCCGTTCGTTGTGTGCAGGCTCGTAGCTCCTCGATCGAGGCTGGCCTCTTGCTGGTGCTCTTGAAGTTTCGGATGAAGTTGTATGCCGGCTCCTCCCAGTTTCAGATGGAGCCTGAAGACAGGCTGTTGAGCCAGATTCGAATTGCGCCTGTCAGCTGCAGCTGAAGGCATTGTAAGGCGGTGTTCTTGTTACCATTGTGCAGCTTGACAGATGACAGGTGGTCGTTGAGCCAAGCTTTCGGGTCCTGCGTCCCGTCAAACTTCGGAGCCTCCGAAGGGAGCTTGAAATATTTCGGCATCCGCGTTCGCTGAACAGATCCGCTGAAGCATCGGTCTCCGCATAGTTCTCCATCGTCTTCCTCCTCGGACTCGGTTGAGCACGCGCGCTTGGCGTGCGCCTTGTCGACCTTGCGTTGGGTGAGATCGCTTCGAGCGTCGTAGTCGCTGTTGCGACGTATTGGGCTCTTGTGGCGTCGAGGTAGATCGTGCTCGTCCTCGTCGGATGAAGGTGTGGGGCTACGACTGAATCTGACCACAACTTTCTTTTTTGGCTCCACAGGAGCCTCATCGTGGAGCGCAGCTCCGACGAGTCCGAGTCCGGCTAGCACGTACTTGTGCATAGCTCTCTTCGGGTCCCCCACCGGAGGTGGATGGGAAGCGAGGTACGTGGTGGCTGCCATGATCGCAGCCTCTGGTGTCTTCGGTATGACGTTACCATTGACGCCCATCTCCATGAAGGACGCGTTGAGGGTTCTGGTGACCTCGCGACGTGCAGCGGGGTCCATGTGCTCAGGCGAGCGATGCTTGTTGGCATTGTTGCCGTGCGAGATGGAGCCGCCCGCAGTGGAGAGCGAAGCTCTCCGTGCACTGGACTCTGAGGCCGCTTGCTTGCGTTTGTTGAGGTCCTCCTGCATCTTCACCTACCAATTATGCTCGCCGATGAGGAGCAGGTGGTATGCCATCAGCAGATCCCGTCAAGCATTCACGGGCAGGATCTTATTGCCCGCCAGGGCTTCGCATGCCTGGCACCATCCGTCCTCGTTAAGGTTGATCTTCTGATAGGCGTTAGCGTCGCCTTTGTTCGGCTGGAGGGACGGTTGCCCCCCGTTTCCTCCGTTTCCACCATGTGGGTTGGGTGGTCGTACATGGGCACCCGAACCTGGTGGTTTTTCCACGTCGCTTTGGATGACCACGGCGCACTAATAGCACTCGCGGATTGGATCGTTGCTACCGCAGCTTTCGGATCCGGAACCGTAGGTTCCCTCATCCAATGGAGGGCCGCACAGATCTAAGTTGCAGCTGCTGTTGTCATATGACTCGTCTGTCAGGACCGTTGTGCGTGGCACGCTGGGATGCGGGTCCCACAAAGCGGGCCTGATGGATGGCAATGGCACCCGCTCTTGGAGGCGGAGAGTGCCAGTCTGTCCCACTTGGAAGCAAAAGCTTCCGAACAGAATCTCAAGCCCGTCGCCTACGGGCTCGAAATCCTTCATGGTGGCTGGCGAGTGGGCATGAAGTCGAAAGCACCGAAGAGGAGGTGGCTCTCTGTCGCCGAGGAGTTGTAGATCGCTTTGTTTGGGACCGTCATGATCGCACAATCAGCGCCCCCGATTCCCACTGACGGCGCCAATTGACGAGGTTCGATCTCGTCAATGCCCATTGTTATGAGCTTGGGTTTTGGAGAATATGGGGATGCTGGAGACCGCGGAACGGTTAACAGACAAACAACACATGGACACGAGGTTTACCCAGGTTCAGGCCCCCGGAGGGAAAACCCTACTCCTGCTTGTCTGCTCTTGATTACGGCAAAACCGAAAAGTACACGGGTGCACAGATGCAATCTGGTGTGGAGGTGTGTATGCGGTGAGAGGTGCCCTCCTCGCCGTGCCCTCCTAGCCTTTATATAGATAGGCAGGTCCCGGGCATCAGGTCGAGTCGGTTACAAATTAGGGTTTGCCCCTTTGAATATTATATCTACTCTAGTCTTGGTCTCCAAGGATCCGAAGGCGTCATGGGCTTGGGCCACCCAAAAATCTCCATAGGCCGCATATGTTCTTGTGGGCCTTCCTTGGGCTGGACCAGGTATACTAATATCATGCACCCGTAGGGTATAACCATGTCAGATATGGAATGTGATTTGGAGACCGAATGTTGTTCGGAGTCTCGGATTGGATCCAGGACATCACGAGGAGATCCGGAATGATCCAGAGAATAAGATTCATATAAGGAAAGTCAATTTCCCGGATTCGGAAATATTTTTG
The DNA here is from genome assembly GCA_023614405.1 of Avena insularis. Taxonomy (NCBI): domain Eukaryota; kingdom Viridiplantae; phylum Streptophyta; class Magnoliopsida; order Poales; family Poaceae; genus Avena; species Avena insularis. The sequence continues at coordinate 113,799 of JAJUPC010000618.1, read as the reverse complement.
GTGTTTTGACCGAAAGCTTCTAGAATGTTCTGGAAGGTACACCACCCCGGGAGGGGTTACTTGGAATGCACCATACACTGATGGTCTGGGCGCATGGTACCCTAGGCCAACTCGGCCCAGGACTTGGAAGAGAGAAGCAAACTCTAGTTTAAAAAGTCAAATCCTAGTTTGAAAAAGTCAAATCCTAGTTACGAAAGGAAAGGGAAACCTTGAGGGACAAGTTTGCCCTCTCCCCTTCCTTGCCGCTGGCCTAGAGGAGTTGGGGAAGGACTCGGCCAGGGGTGGGAACCCTGGCCGCAGCCCCCACCCATATAAGGAGGGGCGAGGGCGCCCCATAGACCCTTACCCAAATCCTAGCCGCCGGTGCCTCCCCTCTCTCCTCCATACACTACTCCGGCTTAGGCGAAGCCCTGCAGTAATCTCTTCTCCACCACCACCACCACCACCACCACCACCACACCGTCGTGTTATTGGGATTCCGAGGAGATCTACAACCTCCGCTGCCCTGCTGGAACAAGATATAGAAATTTCTTCATCGACTACCGTACGTGTGACCGGCTGCGGAAGCGTTGCCGGAACATGGCGCCGGAAGGATCGTCTACGCGATCTTGAGATCGGCAAGTGATCGACTACATCAACCACGGGATCCGAATCTCGTTAAAATGCTTTTAATTTTCGAGGGTTAGTTCTCTACAATCTCGTTGCACCGATCTCGTATAATAGATCTTGGTTTTGTGTGTTCCTGCGATATAATTTTTTTGTTTTATATGCTGCGAACCCTACAAGATCAAGGTTGAGCAGCGTGACACCACCATTCTACGACAGCAAGTCTCAAAAGCATGGTCTAGCGGGATCTCGACGACGAACGTGGGAAGATGGTGGTGGCTTCGAATTGATATTTGTTTTCTTCTTAATAACAAAGGCTGTGTGCATATTTTTGATGCAGAGACCGAGCTCTCAACCTCCATTTCGAACAAAAATAACTTATTGGATTCATATTGTTGGGTACACGTATTTCTGTCTGAGGGCACCAGAATATTGTACATCATACAAGAATAAACAGATAAATATAAAAAGAAAAAGTGACACCGAAATTCTTTCCAAATTCAAGCCAACAGCTCTTCATTGCATATATATATCATAATTTGTTTACAGCTCGATTCGGCATACCGATCGAGGACTCTCTTAGCCTTAAAGCTTCACCCACACATGCACACGTAAGAGTTCACCAACCCGTGTCACTCGTCAGAAACCGCAGGTTTAACTCGAGAAGACACCAATGCATGCCTAAGAATCCAAGCCAGCCAAGAATAATTCTACAGAACAACTAGTAGTCTCCATACCTTAGGCAGCTTTCACACTATTAATCGTGCATTAACAAGTTCAATTCTAGTCCGTTTTTCCTGCTACAAGCTGGGTAGCAAACGGGTGTTTCGATTTATTTATTTTGTTTTTGCATCGAGCGCTTTTTCGTCTTGTGCTTTAGATGAGTTTTTTTCTCATCACTTTTACTTTTCAAAATGCCCTTTATTTACTTAAACCCTTAGCTTAGGACCAGGCACGGACATAGTGGTAACTACACTAGCGATTTGGTAAAATTACTAATGGCTGACAGGGATTCTAAGAGCACTGGAATCATCTCTAAGCTTAGTAACTGCAGAACTTGGAGAGACAAAGGCTAATGAAAACTATGCGTGCAAGGTTTAGGAAACTTAAAGAGACTAGAGAGGAGTACTAACACTATTAGTTGACTGGGCTGAGAAGCATTGCATTGGTCTTGGTCGATCGGTGAGGACTGAGGAGGATGTGTCGATCCTCCAGACCGGTCTTGCATTGGTCGAGAAGCATGAGTCGAGAGTCTTCAGACCGGTCGGAACCTCGGGTGCACGACACCGCGACGGTCGTCCTCCATCTTGGCCCAAACCGCGGGCGGCACTTGCCGGTCCGTCGTCCAGACGCCGGGGCACCGGTACGCCTCGTGGCATAGCTCATCAGCCACCTGGTTCCCCTCGCGATACACATGCTGGACCACAACGTCGCGGAAGAGGCAGAGGAGGCGGATGATCTCGTCGTAGGTAGCCCAGGAGATCCGTGTGTGCGGCGACTCGCCGCGAAGCAGCCGCACGAGCGTGAGGTCGTCGCCCTCGACGACCAGCCGGTCGCACCCACTCTGCAGCGCGAGATGAAGCCCCCGGATGAGCGCCCTGGCCTCCACCTCGCCCACCCCGGCGTGCTGCGTCCTCTCGCCGAACGCCATCAAGATGCGGCCAAAGCTGTCCCGGATGACTCCTCCGATGCTGGCCCGTCCGGATCCGTCGTGGTGTACCGATCCGTCAAAGTTGAGCTTCTTCCATCCTGGACACGGGCGGGTCCACTGAACGAGCGCAACGAGCGGCGCGATGGGATGACGGCCGGTGGTGGAAGCTGGCACGAGAGGCCGGGGGCGTGGTGGCGGGGGGGTTGGAAGCATACCATGCCTGCGGCAGGGGAGGCGCATACGGCGGCGTGGTGGCGAGGAGGTTGGCACCATGGCCGGGATGCCACGCCGGCGGCAGCGACACGGCGAGCGTCTCCATTTCCGGCGAGAAGCAGGGGGGAGATGAAGGATTAGAGGTAGCTGGTAGGAGGAGGAGGAAGCTAGGGTTTGCAAAGATCGATCCATGCGTGCGACGCCCTCTTATTACTAGCTAGCTAGTGCGAGTTCGACTTCGGGTCGGCCAGCTAACTCAGCTTGAGAAGTACGCGCGCGCATGCATGAACCCGCCGCATGCGTTGGTTTGCAAATTAGGCATATTTATTAGGGATTTGCTAATCCTCAGCTAGCTAAGAAATAGCTTCCAGCGCAGTCAACTCAACCACCGTCCGATTGTACTTGTGCGCCAAAATCCGTGCTTGTTTGTTTTTTTTCTTAGCCTGCGATGGTTCTGGTTTGCAAGGCCACGTTGCTTGCTCGCCAATCCGGCCATTTTGTTTTTTTATGGGCTGTGTGAGCGTGGCCTGCCTAGTTTTTCTTTTTTTTAGCAGTACAGGATTCTATGGGTTGTTGTATTTTCTTTTTTCTTTTTTTTCTTTTTGACCACTCACCTGCTACTTTTAATTGTTATTATTATTCAACATTTTTCGAAGACTATTTTTTACTACCTTTGATCCAAATTATAGTTTTTGAATTTGTCTAAATTTAAATGTATCTAGATTTGTCTAGATTTGGATGTATCTGGCATTAGACTAGGCTAGATACAACCGAATCTAGACAAATCTGAGAATAATATTTTTGATCGGAAGGAGTACTAGTATGCATGGATGTTCTAACATCTATTTATTTATTTATTCTCCTATTTTTTTCATCATGTTGTTAAGTGTGAAATGGTTATTTTTCTAGATAGGCATTGATTTTAAAAATTGTGGTTCATAAATGTATGTAAGTTTGCCTTTATATTTTGAGTAGATACTCATCTATGAGTTGCAATTGATTTTTTGCAAATAATATTTTGGGATTGCATAGTCATCTCTTGGTTCCTTAATTTTGCTCCAGCATGTTGAGATCGGTGCTAACATGCATTGAATTTTTTAGGTCTTGGGACGAGACTCTCGTCGTTGAATCATGGCCCGTGTTATCCCAGCATTTGCATCGGGCTTTTGTAGCTACTTTTGTTGGTCGTTGTCCCGTGTTTTCCTTTTCATTTTTGCTAGGTCGAGTACTGAATACTTTTGTTGGATCATTCTTTTTGACAACTTTTGTGGTTTGCAAATTGATATGCAACTGGGGATTTTCTTTACTACCCCGGTCCCAGCGGGGCGTTGTTTGGATGTTCAAGAATGTTTAACAGCTTTGACACAAAAATGGAGCTTAGAAAAATTAAAACAAAAAATAGGTGGGATGTAGGAGTTGAACCCATGGATCTACCAGACCAAGACCAAAGAGCTAAACCATCCAAGCTAAGACAACCTTTTGTTTAGTATAAATACGCCCTGTATATAAACATTAGTGTAGCGTCTATCTGTTAGGCGCTACACTTTGTTATGTAATATCTTACGCCTCGGCGCTGCTGGAGCGGTCCTTGGGACCCGCGTGCCACGCTGATAAGGGGTGTAGCGCCTTTGACATAGACGCTATACTGTATAATGTGAAGCCTTTCCGTTAGGCGCTATAAAAAGGGTTAATGGAGTAAAATAGTTTCGTCGAGAGTTCAGTTTGTGAAATCCTTTTAAACTTGGGTCATTTGTGTGCATTCTGCCACAAATGTGTTCGGCTCGATCTACATCAAATCTAAATAATGGTTGAGCCGGGTAGACCGCGTAAATGTATTGTCAGTTGGTCACTCGGTGCTCATATGTAAATAAAATATTAGTACTTAATCGATAGTTTTTCATTAGATTAGCTCTGCCGGATACAAAAAGGTTACAAAAAAGTCGTTTAAACAAAATAAAAGGGAGACTACTACGGCTACTGCTACTGATGCTGGAGGAGGACATCACTGCGTCTACTCGTTGTCATTGTCGCGGCTACCTTTATTGCGACCACCATTGTCGTGGCCATCGTTGCCGCTGCCGCTGGCCCGTCGATCGCCGTCCTAGCAGACCAGATGACCCACTGCTGGAGGCGTTTGTAGAAACGGTCACGTGCCTGACCGCAAACCACCGCCTTGCCCGCCGACTTCCTGTGGTCCTCCGCCGCCAGGTTCGCCAAGGCCTTCTCCATCTCGGTGGCCCAATGGTCCCTCGCATCCTGGTCGGCGAGCTTCGTCGCCGCAGCCAAGGCAAACGCCTCGCGTTGGGCTTCTGTCTCAGCCGCGATCAACTTCGCCGGAGCCGGAGCGCCATTGGGGCAAAGCCCAGCCGTCGGCCCCGGCGATCGCCTCCTCCCCCTCCTCGTCCTCCTCGGCCTCTGGCTGATCCACCTCCTCCCTTTCCTCGTCCTACTCCTCCACCTCCGTCTCATCATCGTCAACAAGAGCCCACGCGGCCGCCACCTCAGCAGTCATAGCCACACGCTCCTCGTGCTGCACCGCTTCTGCCTCACTGTGCACTTTGGCGGTGTGGCGAAGCTCGCGGATGGCGACCTTGGCGGCCTCCTTGGCCACCTCCTCTAGCGTAGTCATGGCCGCCTCGTAGCGGTTCTCACGAAGAGCCGCTGATGTGGCCTCCATGGCCACCGCCTCCATCGCCTCCTTGGCGGCGACGTGGTGTATGTCGCGCACCGCCCATTGAGCGGCCACCCTAGAGGCCGCCTCCATCACCCGCTCCAGCGCCGTCTCGGCCACACGACCTTCCTCCTCGAAGGCAACACATGCGCCTGGCCAGCAACGTGGCCTCGAGGTGAACCTCATCGACCTCCACCCTGAGAAGCGGGTGCGGCACATCTTCCAGATCTTGGTCCAGTTGGCGATCTTGCGACGAGGCATGGCTACTGCTGGTTGGCACTTTTTCGGCTGCTGGTTTGCTCTTGCTTGGATTGCTGTCTCCGCCACACCGGCAATCGTCTTTTATAGTCCACAACAAAGTCGGGAAACGACCAGGAGGTTGAGGAAGTTTTCTTGCCGCGAGAAGCGAGACGCGCATGGGAAACGATGGTGGGAAACCATCGTCCACGCGGGAAGCCGTCGGCGCTGATAATCGACGTCGTGTCGCCATTGATGTCTCATAACGAGGGTGTCAAGCAGTGACAGTGGGGGGAAAGGGACAGATGGGTCGGCCGCTGGGCGCGGCTGGCCGGACATGCCGTACCACGACCAAAAAAGAGCGCCGCCCAACCCAAATGGACAATACGGACCGTTTTGGTCGATCGGATGGGTCGGCGAGGTGGAGACCCTTAGAGAATCTCCGCTCCATTCGGCGTTCAAAGTCCAAATTCCGAACATACATAACCTTCGGCATGAGAACGACCAGCATTCTCAGGCTGAGTTTCTACCTTTGGTCAATCAAATACGGCGAAATTTAGACGAATTTAGACGATTGCATTAAAATATAGGCAGGTTCATATATATTATGTCAAATTCAGACATATACCTGAATTTTGACTTCAGTAGTGTAAGAAAAACTTAAAACGCATCGAAATAACTAAGAACTAGGCAATGCCGATGTCGATGGGTGCGCCGATCACATGCCGAAGTGGAGGTAGAACGACGTGTAGTCAGCGTCCTAGGACTCGTCGTCGTCTTCGCTCGACGACGGCTGAGGTGGCTAGGAGCTACCCTGGCTGGCGTCGCTGCAGCGCCACAACTACAATGAGGACCCGACCTCCTCTTCCTCGTTGTCGTCGAGGACGATGAGTGGTGTGCCTTGGTAGGCGCGATGCCGGTAAATGTCGCGTGTGGCCTGGTGTTTGGCCTGCTCGTGCAGATGACAGAGGCGTTCAGCCTCCTCCCGCTCCTAGTCCGCCCTTGTCCAGGCGCACGCGTGGGGGGCCTGCATCGGTGGCACATCGTTGAAGGCGTCCTCATCGACGGGAACCGCCCAGTCTATCGGCTCGGCCTTCGGCGTGTGCAGCTTCATCCTCGCTAGCTGAAGGTGGCCACTTGGCGGTAATGTCGCAGTGTTTGTTGATGATGAGGCCACGAGAGCGCGTCCACAGCGGGGAGCGCACCGACGACTTCACCTCCCGCTTCACTTGACAGAGTGGTGTCGTGGCGCGGTGATTGTGCTGGCGTCGATCCATATGAGCGCGATGCCCGACGCTAAGGACAACGAAGAAACGATGCACATCCTTATCAGAAGCCAGTTGGCTGCCGCACGATGCCGAGCGGCTGACGGTGGCGAGCGTAGAGGATTGCCCAGCCTCGGGCTATCCTCGACGCTGATGTACTCGAGGACGGTGACGAGCGAGCGGCCTGGTGCGCTCCACCACCGGCGCCATCCTGCGGCGTTGTTCCGCGCCAGCGGCGAGCCTCCTCTCTCGAGGGTGGCCAGTTGCTGGTTCTAGCGCTCGGCGGAAAAAGTGGAAATGACGGTAAGGTGGGCCAGCAGTGGCACGCCATTACGGCGATGCGTGGCCGACGAGATAGGCGGTTGTTTCCCATCGCGAGAGCTAAGGCGATGGGATGAGTATGACTTGGTTTCACACACTGACAGGGCGGGGCCACCGGCGCAGTTTTTTTGCCGATTTTGCTTCATCCGGTGTTCCGAGGCGGTTCCCGGTGCCGTAGGTTTAGCCTGGGAACCCCGAATGTAATATGGGCCAAACCCGGAGAAAATTAGACGCCTGGGAACATGACTGGGCGAATTTTCGCCGTCCTAATGAAAAAATCGGCCTGGAAAGGCCCTCCTAAAAATACTAGTGGAGATGCTGCTCTTGGATAAAATAAGGGTCGTATGGATAAATTTTGGGATCTCTCTGAGTGTCTCTTGGGGATACCTCCATATGCACTGGGAAACCTCCATCCCACGACTTCTTAAAAACACAAATTCCATTATTCTCACTTGTATGCGGCCATCTTGTCCCTGACCGGCGTCGAGTTCCAACGAGGTCTACGTCAAGCTCCGGCGAGGACATGTTCAGGTCCGTTGAGGTCGGTGTCCACGAGCATCGCATCACGTGACTTGTGTCGTTGTAGCTCACGCCGTCGTGGTAGCAAATGCATTATACCATGGTAGCAACCTGGCATCAATCTCCAGACAGCAACACCTCCACTGCTGGAGCAACGCTGGTAGCACCGCCGTCATACCTGTGCATCCCACCCTTGTTGCAAACCTGACAGCCATCTGTAGCAACATTGTGGGTTGTCGGTAGCATCTGCAGCCAGATAAGACAAGCCGCTCGGAGCAGCTTCCCATGTTGTAAGTAGTCGCATTGCATGTCGTATGTAGTAGTGCTTGGCCGCTCATAGTAGTGTCGCGCGTTGTAGGTAGCAGAGCTACCTGTTGCTAGGACCACCGCCATGTGCCGTAGGCAGCTGCGCCGCGCGTGACGGGTGGCAACGCCCCACTCCATATGTAGAGGAGCCCGCTTGTCGCTCAGAGCGCCACCATGTGCCGTAGGCATCAGCGCCCCGTGCCGTATGTAGCAGAGTCGCGTGGCGGCGAACTTCTTTTGCAGCAATCGGCGGGCGAACAGACCACCTTTGCAGCCAACATATCTTCTTTGCATCAACGGCAAACATCCGGGGGCGCCACAACATCTTCCTTGCAGCAGCAGCTTGCGTGAATGTTCTAGGAGTGAGATGCGACGGGAGGAAGAAGAAAAGAAAGGAAGGAAGGGGAAAAGTAAGAAGAGTATAAGAAGGCACTAGTGGCTGGTGGTGGGCTCCAAGGGACGCGTGTCATGCGTTGGAGGTGGAGGACGCGAAGCGAGCGATCCCCTGGGTTATAGGAAGTGTTTTCCTAAATTTTTTGGTCTCGAAGTAGATTTTTTCCAACCGTATGCATCCCCAAGTCCCCTCTTTCTAACCACGCATCACGCCCTACCCCGTCTCGCCACGCCCATTCTGTCGCCGCGCCTCTGCATGTGGCTGCTCCGGCCATGCTCGCGGCGCCGCTCTGCTAGCCAGCCACGTGCGACCGCACGAACGCCGCCCCCGCTCGGATGCACGCGCTTTGCTCCAGCCATGCCTCGCCCTCCCGTTGCCTAGCTCGCTGCCGACCCAAAGCAGTCATAGAGGAGCTCGCTCGTGCACGCCCACTCTTCCTCCACCATGCGGTGTATCAGTACCACTACAGTGCTGGCTTGCCGAATGTATCCTCTTCGCCCGCGATGCCGCCGCTATCATTGTGGGAGTGAAGGATGAGGTGCAGGTGGCAGCACTGGCGACATCGACGACCATGAGGTTGCCGCTGCTGAAGACGTTGATCTTGGCGGAGGACGCGCGGCGGAATAGCACCAGACTTGCCATCTCATCTCAGTGGCATGCAGGGTAGGTGGGAGGAGAGAAAAAAGAAAAAGAAGGCTTCTAGGTGGGCCAACATGGATGAAAAGTTCTGTCTAGAGCCCCCGGCTACCCCCCAACCGGGATATCCTGAGTTTGTCGGATGGAAAATCACCTAAATCCGAACGAAATCGGTGTCATGGGGGCGTGACGGGACCATTTTGTCCATCCAGATGAAAAAAAGGCTCCTAGAGGCCTGATGGCTGTAAAATATAGCCATTGACGTCCGCATTTAAACTAGACATTATTCATATATTTGGTGAAATATCTCTCTAAATACTGCCACTAATGCCTAATGATCAAAGGGGTATGCAATCCTTTCTTGCTATTTTTTCCTGCGTAGATAATAATGTATGATGATGGAAATCACTATATAAATGCCAAAGATACGAGATTTCTAACACGTCAAAGAAACCAGGAGCCGTGAAGTTAATGATGAAGCTTTAACGACCAACTATATGACGGGAATTTTATTCCGACCGTATAGTTCCGGCCATATAGTTTCGGCCGTATAGTTGACACCGACCTCATTAGGTCAAACATAACAACTTTCGTGAAGGGACCCCTATATACAGAGGCTTCGGGCGAAGGGAAACATCTGCTTCTTTTTTACCTCAAATCTCCCTGCCTCCAGAAGCCGCCACGCCGGAGGAATAGATCTAGATCTAAACCTCTAAACCCTTCTCCACCACCATAGCCATCTTCCACCACTTGTAATAGTAGATCTCTTCTCCAATTAGCGACAATGTAAGACTATTTACTATCAAAATTATGATCTTTATTACAATGTTTATGATTGTCGATTTCATCTCTATGTGTGGGTAATTTTCCTTGGGCTAAGGGCTTTAGCCTCGCCATGTAGTTTTTGTGCATGTTATTTATCATAGATGGGATCATATATTAGTTTGTATGACATGATGATTGTAGTATCCTCTTTTGTCTCAATCTAAGGACTTGTCAGGTACCCAAGACCCCGGGGATTGATCTAGGTAAAGGGAGTGTGAGTAATGACTTATCTACATGATGGGAACCCCAGTGACAGAAGGGGTAGTATGACTGTATGTGAGAAATTTACTTGGGATTAACGGTGACATCACGATGCATATCATTAGTTCTCTTTCTTATATGGATGATACTAGTAGGTTATTGCTATAACAGGTTGCGGAGGCTATAACATTTATGGATGCAGTACCCACATATAATTATCTTTCTCTAACAATTACATGCATACTTTATTATTATCTATTATTCCCATCTGATATTTTGCACAGCTACTGGTGAAAACCGAAGACCCTAGGCCCCCTCTATCCATCGTCAACAACAACAAAAAGATCACAAACTCTTGGTCCGGTGAAAATGCAGTAGGAATTCTAAAACTCTCGAAGGTTCGTTTAAGTAATCTCACTTTTCTTTCTACTTCTATAGGATTTGATAAACCTAGATCTACTAGGGAAAAAGAGCTATACTACATCTATAATCCGGATCGAAGGTATCAACCCTTTTTCTGGCACCGTTGCTGGGGAAGCAATAGCTATGCTGGTAAGGTTAGTAGGAACCTTGCTAGTTTTAATTCTCGTTTTTAAATTTGTTAGTTTGCTTTGAGTTTTTATTTGAAAAACCAAAAAAAATAGTTATTATTCTAATTCTTGTTTTATCATTATTAGTACTTGTTTAAGAAAATCCCAAAGCATAGGAAGTATGGCTGAAAAGAAACTAGGGGAGTTTTCAACTACCAATAATGATTATTTGCGTACTCCTATTACTCAACCAACAATTGTTGCTGAGGACTATGAAATTAAGCCCCACTATTTAAGTTTGGTTCAATAGAATCAATTTGCAGGCTCTGTTATTGAAGATGCAGGTATGCATTTATATAATTTCACTGAAATATGTGATATGATGTGCATTAAAGATGTTAACCTCGACACGGTCAAGTTGCGCTTATTTTCTTTCTCTCTTAGAGGAAGAGCAAAAAATGGTTGCTATCTTTGCCTAGAAATACTATTGCATCATGCGTGGAATATACTTCTTTATTTATGACTAAATTATTTCCTTCTGCAAAGACAATGCAACCCAGATCTAATATTAATGGTTTTAGACAGGAAGAGCGTGAGCCAGTAGCGCTTGCATGTGAGAGAATGGAAGAATGCATGAGAAACTGTCCCAGCCATGGGATGGAAGATTGGTTAATTCTCCATTTATTTTATAATGCTCTAAACCCTATGTCTAAGTCTATACTAAATACTGCAGCTGGAGGAACATTTATGGGTAAGAAAATTACTGAAGCAAAGAAGCTGCTCCACAATATGCAAGACAACCATGCCCAATGGCATGTGGAAAGATCAAACACGAAGAAGGTGAACTCCGTTACACCTCAAGAAAATGAAGAACTCAATGCTAAGTTGGATGAGATCATATTAGCCATTAAAGGTAAGGAAACCCAGGTAAGAGCTACTCCCGAACCAACTATTGAAGAAATAGACTTCATAGCTCGTAGTGATTATAACCCTACTTGGAAGAAAAAATATAATCCAAATTTCCAGAAACATTATTCTAGTCCTGCAGGTAACTCTAATAATAATATGGCATCAAGTAATAGTAGTATCTAAGAAACTCTTAAATCTCTTATGGACTCACAAAATGAGCAAAACAATATTATAGTTAAAATTATGGAGAACCATGATGCTATGCTTGGTAAATTATCTAACCAAGTTGTTAGTTTGAGGAATGATTTGCAGGCCCTCCAAGAAAGAACAAGGATCGCTGAGACACAGCTAGGAAAGATCAAACTCTCATTCTAGCTAAATTTGCAGGTAAAGCTAAGACCAATCAGTAGAAGACCTCAAGATGATAAGAATCCAAAGGAAGGAGCCCGAAGAACTCGATTATAGCAATGCTCCTTCATCGTACTACACAGTTGAAGATCTTGTAAAAAGGATCAATGTCAAGATTCCAGTAAGTGAAGGAAATGAGGACGCCATGTAGCAACACTTCATTAATCAGGTAGCAATAAAGGTACGTGAGCTTGAACAAGAATATAAGAAAAATTGCATGTTAAGCTAGATGATATATTTGAGCCTACTATTAAGATTAAAATTGCGAATAATGAAGTATATGCACTATGTGATCTAGGTGCAAGTGTTTCAACAATTCCAAAGAGTATTTTTTAACAAGTTAAATCTTGGCTCTTTTGAAATCACCAAAATAAAATTACATCTAGCAGATTCTACTTAAAAACAAGCAGTAGGTGTTAAAGAAAATACCTTAGTGTATATTAAAGGTTGTACTTCTCTTATTGATTTTGTTATTGTTGACATGCCTGAAGATGCTACTGCTCCTATCATATTACGCCATCCTTTCTTAAGAACTATTAAGACTTTAATCAATTTTCATGAAGGGAACATAAAGCTCTAGTTGCCTTCGCGGGATCCTTTTGTTATTCATTTCCCCAGGAAAAAGAAAGCCAAGCAAGATGATAAGGAGGCCATCACTTTGAAGGCCAACTACTTTGGAGTGGGTGTTCCACTCATATGGCCTAAGTGAGCAATATTAAGGTCAAGCTATTGACCATAAAAGAGCGCTGCATGGGAGGCAACCCATGTGAAATAAAGGTTTGAGTTAAGTTTTTAAGTTTTAGTTTAAGTTTTATATAGAATAAAGAGTGCTAGAAAACTCCTATGAGAAGGAGAGATTCAGCGGTACTAAAAAATCATGTTTTATATATGCCAAAGTTGGTCGACATTTTAGTCTGTCATTTTTTCTATCAAAACAAGGTGTTCGCTAAGTTTTAGTCTAAAAATTAATTCTTGAAGAAATAGATTTTTTTTGATGTGTACGGAAGTGTTAATGACAAACTATACAGCGGGAATAAAAATTCCCGCTGTATAGCTCTGGCCGTATAGTTATGCGACCCATCGACATTTTTTCATATCAGGATACAGAAAGGTTGACGACCAACTATACGGCAGGAACAAAAGTTCCGGCCGTATAGTTTTGACGGTATAGTTAGAGTCGCCAAGAAAGAAACCCTAGAAACCCTAAATTTTGCCGTCAGACCAACTATACAGGGGGAACAAAGTGTTCCGGCCGTATAGTTGCGATCGTATAGTTGTGTCCGATCACTTAAACGCATAGGGAGGTACCCAAAACATCAAAACATCAATCTTTTTTCTCTCTTCTACCTCCAAACTCTCTCAAAACCTCAAGGGATCTTCACCCTACTCAATTTTGTTTGATTTCCTCGCACACAAGTGATCTATGGTATGTTTCTCCTCCGATTTATCAATTACTTTTTGCAAATTCATCTCTGATCTATTGTCATTATCAATATAGGGTGAGACTTATTTTGAACTAGTTTCCATGATTATCTTGCCTAGATTATTATGTTGAGGAGATTCTTTAGTGTGCTATGATGAGGAATATGCTATGACTATTATCGTTGGATCAAAAAGTTTTATAATCGTCTTTCTTATTTATTTTTAGAAGATGAACACGAGGAGCCAGACACGTGCTCTCGATGCCGCTAGTTCTGCTCAGATTGCAGCTCAGGAATACATGGGGATTCGATTCAGGGATGAATCCCACCGTGATCATTTCGACAGGATCAAAAACCGAGAAGTCAAGGCAACCAAGTGGGCTTGCCCCATCATACTGAACCAACTCGGTATTTCTAATGACTTTAATTTAATTTGAAATAGGGTTGGCCTGCAAAACTTTGTATTTCATGATGCACCAACCTATCGCCGGTTAACCATTGAATTTCTTAGTTCTTTGAAAACCACTGTTAAGACATAGCATATGGAGGATAGAATTTCTTTCTGACTCATGAACAATAATTATTCTTTATCACTTGATGAATTGTGCAATTATTTTGGTTTACCCAACAATGATCTTAATGCTCTGTGTGTAGCTTTTACTGACATGGAACCTTCCCCTGAACTCTGTTATAATAGAATGAGCTTTACTTCTATAGTTAGCAAAGGGAAGAATTTTCAACATCCTGATATTCCCTATTTGTTCTATGTTATTGCTAACACCTTGCAGGTGTGCAATGAGTTTACAAGACTCAATGAGGAGGACATCTTAGTCCTCGCCAAAGTTGCTTTCAACTATGACAACTTGTCACTTCACTTGGGCAAAATTCTTGTGCGCTACTTGGATTACCAATCCCACAAAAGCCAAGGACCAATCACTTATGTAGGAGTCATCACCGTGCTCGCCAATGTCCTGGGCATCAACCTAGGTGAGTTACAACCGGTACAAGGTGAGCGGCGTGTTGGTTTCTCTACTTTGAGGGCTTGTGGAATGCTCACTAGGAGAGGTGGTATTTATTAGCTACATATTGCTAGAGCTGGGCGTCTCTACCCTGCTCCTTTGCCTAATGGTATTTTCTCTATCAAGGACGGACGTGTGCTTTATGACCTGCAGGTTGAGAAACACCAACCCTAGGAAGATGAGTGCCAAGAGGATGTCACATCCCAAGATTTTCCAAATCTTGTAATGTGAAAAATAAATGAATAAAATAAAACTTTGTTGATTTTCAGGGTGAGAAGAAACTTTTTGATTCCAATTGGAAACCTTCAAACTTATTTTGACCAAATAAAATCCTAAAGGGGATTTACAAAGATAAACATTTAATAAAGGAAAATAAAAATATTTGAAAATTTCTATTTTGAATCTTTTAATAAAAGATTTGATTTTTAAAATGAAAAGGAAAAAGTTTAAATAAGGAATATTTTATGTTTAATTAAAACTTGGCCAAGCCTTTGAAATAAAATATTTCTATTTGATAAAAATTAGTAAAGGTTTATTTAAATAAAATAACAAGGATTTAATATCCAAGTTTATTAAAAATAAAAGTTTTACTATTTTTATTAAACATCAAAACTTATTTATTTATTTAAAACAAGTTTTCCAAGTATTCTTTATTTCCAAATAAAACCTACTGATTTGGTTTTGAAAATAATTAAATTTCAAATGGAGATTTTTTAGATAAAACAAAATCTATTTGATTAATAAACAAGGTCTATTTATTTAATAATAGACCCTAAGATAAAAATATTATTTTGACCTTTGGAATTTGGATTATGTGGTTAAACAGAACCAAAACCCAATACAAGTGTGGTGAATGTTTGAATTGATTTGAATGTTTGATTTGTTGTTTGAATTTCAAAACAGAAAATAGAATTGGAAAAAGAAAAAGCATTCAGGAAGGAAAAAAAATAGAATTGGACATAGCCCAGCCGGCCAGCCCAATAAGCCCAACATCCAGCCCACTCTCTCTCTCCCGAAGAAAACGTTCCACACCTGTTAATCGACCAGAGCAACCGAATCGTGGCCCTCTTTCTCTTCCTTCCTCACGATGTCCGGACCCCACCGCCAGTTCACCTCCTTCTTCCTCGCGCAGATGACGCCCTGCCGTTTCCTGCCCTTTACGCCGGCGATCAATTCACGTTAACCACGGCCATTACTCCCCTTGCGACCACATCCTTTTAATCGCATGCGCCTTCTCCTCCTTTCCCCTCAAACAGCGCGGCACGAGAGCCCCTAGGCTGCCTCAATTCGAGCTCGCAACGCCACTGCTCCGACCACCATCCCTCCTCGATTCCGGCCGAACCGTGCCACCTCCTGCCTTCCTGAGCACACGACCGTGATCCCCACTCCTGTGCCGCCGTTCATGCCCTCCGCTCAACTGCTGGCGCCTGTAACCTCGACTCCAACAACCATCGAAAGGCCGCTCGCTTCCTTTCTCCGCGACGCTCCTCGTAAGAACCTACCACCCCGCACTCTCCTTCACGCACACAGCTTCACCTTGGTCTTGCGCTTCTAACCGCATCCTCGTTTTGCCTTAGAGTGAACCACAGCACCGCCCACGACGACCACCAGACGAACCCGACGCCGTCCTCCACTCCGGCGAGGAATCGCCGCTGTCCCTGAGCGCCCCTCGACCAACCGACCACGCCTCGAGCATCACCACGTCCTTGCAATCACGGTGAGCATCCTCACTTCGTTCCTTGCTTCCTGTAGCTACCGTAGTGCCACCGCCGCTCAGCCGCGCAGCACCGCCCGTTGTTGACCAAGCAGTAGTGTCCGTAGGATCTAGATCGGACGAACGCGATAGATCACTTAAACGCCGAAGGGGTACGCAACCAGAGCCGTGCGATCTGTTTAGATCCAACGCCCCGCAGAGCACGATCTGACCGAAGCGGTACCAGCCAATAACATCGCGACGCGTGGCCAGTCTTTGTTTAAAACAGAATTTGAAAAACAGATTTAGATGCAAATTTGAAACCCTTGTAACTTTTGATCCACACGTCCAAAAATTACAAACTTTATATCAATGGAATCAGTGGAACAAGCCCTAGCCAACCATGCAATTTGTTTAGTAAAAAGCCTCTGGTAAAATGTTGTTTTTGCAGAAACATTTGAATGCTTGTTTAGGTTAGAAAAATTATTCCAAAATGTTTTTAGGTTTGAAACCCTTGCAAATTGGTTTGTTGTGAACCTACTGACCCTAGGAACCAACCCATGGTTTTGAAAATGGATTTGGTGAAGTTTAGGATGGATTAATTGATTTAGCCCATTTCTAGCCAAATAAAAATATTGGTTTTGTTATGAAAATGTTTTTGGAGTAAAAACTTTGGGAAAATGATTTGAATCAAACCTACTGACCCTAAACACCAAGTTTTGAGAATTAGCAACTTATTTGGTGAAAGACATAAAGTTTTTGATTTGATAAAAACATTTTCCACCACATAAAATGATGAATGGATTTAAAAATGGTCTATGAATAAAACCCTTTTGCAAATGACTTTGCCACTTTAGGAAGTGGCCACCTTGAGCCTTACAAAATTTAGAGCCTAGTGGAGACCTTCTTTGCAAATAAAACTATCTCTTGCATGCTTACATGCATGACTTAGATCCCATTGTTTTATGTGTGTGAATTGTTTGATTGATTAATGGTTTGGAATGCTAGTTGATATTGTGTTTGCTTGATTGATTGTAGTGAAGTTAGAAAGGTGTGAGACCAGCAAGATCAAGGAGTGAACCAACATTCCCTACCAAAAAGGCAAGTTACAATATCATCTAAAGTCCTACTATTTTCATTATACTTAGTGGATTTGAAACATGCATGAAAAGAATTTCTATACTTATGCTATGCTAAATCCTAATAGGATACCCTTATACATTCCTTAGTGAAAACAATGTAGTTGTAAAATGCTTAGCCATGCTAAATATTTTGAAAGAGATACATGTTGAGATTTTAAGAAGTTGAGAAAAGGACTTGTGTTTTTATATAATAAAACAAGGACTCAATGAACCACCTGGGTGGAAAAGGATACTTTGAGTTTTGGAGAAGGTGGCAAAAAGGAACCATGTCTATGGCAATCTCTTTGTGTTGTGCTCCAAAATAAAACCACCCAGGAACTTAGAGATTGAACATGTTTCTCCAATTGTGGCTTTCGTGTACAACCACATGCTACTTATGGCTCTGGCTTAGTCAACTACATTGGGAAGACCCATGCATTGTCTTCAGGTTACTGAAAATGAGGAACTTGGAATCCTACATGGGTACTGAAGACAAGCTAGCAATGGTGTATGGGAGGACCCTTTGGAAAGACTTCGTCACATTCTCAATCTGCCAGTATTCTATCTTGGTGAGTACTTATCCAGCGGCCACTGGTGGCAACAAGATGAGAGTGTGACATGTGGGTAAAGTGTACAACTTCTGCAGAAGAAAATAAAATCTAAGTACTTAGCCGTGTCCCCGGTTATGGACAATACTGAGCAACTAAAGCTTGAAGCTATGGGAAATCTCGAGATTCCAATTTCTAAAAGAAAAACTTTTAAGTGACAACAAAAGACTTGATGCACTTGGGGGTACCAAGGAGCTCAAGAGATTTTGATAAAACTTGATGCACTTGGGGGTACCAAGGAGCTCAAGAGATTTTGATAAAACTTGATGCACTTGGGGGTACCAAGGAGCTCAAGAGATTTTTGACAAGGACTTGAACACTTGGGATTTTACCAAGGAGTTCAAGGGATTTTGATAAAGGGATTTGACAAAAGATTAAGACCATTTGAAAAGATAGGATAAATTATTGCTTTGTGCAAATGAGCCTAAAACTCTACTTAGCCAAATATGCATGTAATGATAGGATCCACTTATATTCTACATAGTAGTGAAACTTGCCAATACAATTCAAATGTATTGACCCTTGTGGCTGTAACTTGTAATGTTGCAGGTTTGATTGATTTTAGTGAAGATTTATTGATTAGGATTACAAAGTCTACAACCAACATGTTTGCCTGTGGTATTTTGAAGATGAAGGACCCCATGCTATAGATATTCTGCTGCAATGTAATGTAATAGCCAAATGAGCTATGTAAGATGTAATAAAATTATGTTATTCCTGGTTATAAAGTTATGTTATGACCTTTGTTTCTTGATATTACATCTTAACTGTGGATGCTAGCTATTGATCCAGGGACTAGCATTGTAAACACAGGGGACTCTACCTTATTTAAAGGTTGGGACCCTTACAGAGGAGGAGCAAGAAGCCCCTCATCAGGAGGAGCATCCACCAAGCCGGTTTGCAACATATCAAGATTTCCAAGAACTTGGAGGAAATGTGGAAGGGATGCATAATCTCTCCCTGAACCTCCAAGAAACAACAAGTAACTTATCAACTCAATTTGCGGACTGGAGTTACAACTCCCCCCCACCATAGTGGTTTGAAGGGCTTGCAAAAGCCTAAGCTTGGGGAGGTTTCTATCTATTTTTATTTTGCTTTATGTTATTTTTGAGGTTATGCTTTTATTTGAGTTTATAAGCACTCGTGTTAGTTTCCCCAACACTTTATCCTAGTTATTTTATTTTGTTTGAGATTTTCAAGCCGAGCTTTGCCGCCAATTTTCTATTCTTTAATTCCCCTTCTCAAAAACCACAAAAAGATTTCTCCGTTTATCTTTATTTTCCCTCTCTCTTTTTCTTTTCATCAAGTTCTCATATATTTGCAGGAGAGTGATTGAATTCGAGTTTCCAAGAAACAAATAAAAAGGGAAGAGAGAAGTGGAACCAAACATGAGAGGTATGCCTTATGACTCCCCTCTTTTGAAGTTTAATAAACCCATGCTAGTTAGTAGTAATATTGAGATATTATATTGGTGGAGTGAGTCTCTATATTATAGTAAAATTTTGTTTGCATGGGTATTTAATCGAGTATGTTTTGTTCCAGCTCTTGTAGTTAACCAAGTCTTGCCTAAAAATTTGCTAAACATTTGAAATAAGAAAAAGTCTTACAATTGAAGACTTGGTTGTTGTAGTGTTTAGTCTTGAAAGCTTATTCCTAGAGAAACTCGACACCACAAAAAATAATGATTGACTTGATAGCTCTCTTTGAAAGGATTTGTTCAATTGAATTAATGTTTAGCTATTTCTGTGAGCATGCCAAAGTTTGACTTGTGAATCATAACAATGATATAGCTTTATGTGTGTAAAACTTCATGAGATGCCAACAACTCCGCTAGCCTACGAACGATATTCATGGAGGAAACTCCTAGATTTTGGCTATGAGTTGATTAAACATATGTAGCAGCAATGTTATAATGTATAAGATTCTTGGCACTTCCGGATAGCTATAACATGATGGAATCACTCCTCTGGCTGATATGAGTAATCATTATACAAAAGGAACAAAACCTTAGGGATGGCACGAGTGTCCATCACAGCCCGATAAACTAATGATTTTTTTGGCATGCTCTCAATGACTTAAGAACTGAAATTCTTGAAGGACAATAAATAGAAAAGTAGTTCTTGAAAAGTCTTGATTTATTAATGTGGGAGAATTGAGATACTTTACTGTATATGATTTTAATGATAAACTCTCACACCCTCAATTTTATATGATTATACTTTATTGTTCAAAGTCAATCCTATAAGTTAATTACATGACATGGAATAAAGTTTACTCTTTTGAATCATCCATGCTTACAATAATTTTTTTGCGCTATAACGATTCATGAAACCCGTATGATATGCTTGCCATTACTCTATCTATGCTGAAGTTTTTCAGATTAATAAAGTGGAGGAAACGTGAGACTACCAATCATGAGTAAGATCATCATCTCATTATTTTAGTTTAAATGTTGAGTTCCCTTTTGATTTTGGTTTTCTTGCTCGAAGACGATCAAGTTTAAGCTTGGGGAGGTTGATGGCTATGAAATATAGCCATCCACGTCTGCATTTAAACTATATATTATTCATATATTTGGTGAAATATCTCTCTAAATCCTACCACTAATGCCTAATGATCAAAGGGGTATGCAATCCTTTTTTGCTATTTTTCCCTGCGCAGATAATGATGTATGATAATGGGAATCACTACATAAATGCCAAAAATACGATATTTCCAATACGTCAAAGAAACCAGGAGCCATGAAGTTAATGCTATAACATCCCAAAAATGTTAAACAAGAGTATCAAGTTCTAATCACCCAAGTTTAGGGTTAATAAAAACCTTTGTTATTAAAATAAATATGAATGCATGTGTGTGTGATTATTGCATGAATGCTTGAAATGCCATGTTTGATTGCTATGAATGATAAGGATTGGTTTAAATATGAAAACAATATCATCTAGATCATTTCCAAGGAGAATCAAATGAAGAGAAAATCAAATATAAGAAATATGAGCAAATGGTCATTTTTGCCAAACTTGTTCACTAGACCACTTTGGGTGTTCCTAGTCAAAGATTTCTAACAGAAACAAATCCAATTCTTTTCACCCCTTGCTAGAGCAAGTAAAAGTGAACCCAATCCCACCTTACAAACCAACAGAAACAAATTCCAAATCTATTTAAAGGACAATTCAAAATTGAATCAAGTATAGGTACTAAGATGGCCATTCCTCAAAAACCACTCAAATCAATTACCCTTGACAAACCCAAGAAACCAGAGACTACTAATCTTATGACTAGAGCGCTCACCAAAATTCATCCAAAAATTCAAAATTTGAATTCATGCGGCCATTTCATCAAACACCTGGTGAGCACAGTAATAGCTGCCAAACTATTATTGTTCTTGATCAATGCCTTGTCCACCCATTGCCCCAATTTCACTCCCCTTGTCTCCCCCAATGCCTAGCATTGCATTGAAGCATCCCCCTTCCTCGTCATTGCACCAGTGCCGCGCCACTCGCGCCATTCTTGCCGGTCGAGCATGGACAGCTCATAGGAGCTAGCCCCGTGCCTGTCCATGATGTCTAGGAGACATGCCACCGCCCACTCCCCACTCCACCCTCGCTAGCAGCTAAGCCATGGACCACCACAAAACCATCACACCATTTTCTCGTGCCATGCCGAGAGCATGCCAGAGCGCCAAGAGTCGCCACAAGACACGCCGCTGCCTCGCCTCACCGCTGCACTGCACTCACCAGGACCCTAGCTACCTCCTGACACGATCGCCTGTCACGCCATTAAGCTGCAGGACACCACCAGGAAACACCGCACTGTCCTACGCCCTCAGCCATGTCGTTAGCCCTCTATATCATCGTCACCGACGAGCCGAGCCCATGCCGCTCTGTCCCTCTCACCGGTGTATAAATAGAGGCTAGCCCCGCCTCAATTCTTCACCCCATATCACTCCCCTCTCTCTCAGAACCACCCCACACCTTTCCCTGGAGCAAGGCGGGCTCCAGCCTGCCGGAATTTCACCGGAGTCCGCCGCTGCAGAGGAGGAGAGGAGCCGGTGATTGGAGCCACCCCAGGAGCTTCCACACCAACGCTCAAACCGCTGTCATCCACAACGCCGCTTACTCCCATCGCCGACCCTAGCCGGAGCCTGTGTGAGCCACCGCACTTCACCATCGCCGTTAGGGTTCAGTCTCGCCGGAGCCATCCGACGGAGACGATGAACCATAGCCGTAGATCTTAGTCTAATCGTAGGTCCTAGACGGAAACGTACCGCTTTGGTTGGAATGAGCCACCAGCAGACTTCAAAAGCTGCATGCTGCCAAGAAGGTACCTGGGCCGGCCCATTTCCTTTCCCGCGTGTAGCCTAGAGATTCAAATAATATTTTTCCATTTTAATCAAACCCTGGTTTAGTCAATGACTTTGAAATTCAATTCAAAGAGATTCACTAAACCAAATTGCATGATTCTAATTTTGCTAGAAGGTATTGAAATTATCAATCCAAGCCCATTGGATTCAAACCATTTGAGTTTATAGATCACCTATAGTAAAAATAACAAGACAGAGACTTTTCCATGTTCAATCATTTTTCAAAAATAAACCATAAATTCTTTTGAGTTGATTCCAAGTCTCAAAAATCACATTTGACAAGATCTAACTGAATATGTAAAAATATTTAGGTTTACATGCAGTGATCTTGGACTAGTACTAAAAGAAGGCCCCATAGGCATTTCTAGTCACTTTAATTGTATAAAATAGTATTTTTTAAAAACTTTATAAAATATGACCACCACTTTATAGCACATCCCCAAGTATTAGAATATGTGGTGATGACATGTGTCAACATGATCCCATATTTTAATTGGAGAATATTAAATCATAGGTAGTTTTCAATGATTAGAAATTACTTTCCTAAAATAAAACAAATAATACTAGGTCTTTATTTCATGTGATGATTGTGATGATGCTAGATCATCTAGTGTGAACCTTTGTGTGCCAAATAGAGTTAGTTAAGTATTGTTTGGTGATTGTGTACCTCGTATTCATTTATAGACGCTAGTACCGACCAAGGCTACGAGGAGGAGGAGTACTACGAAGAAGAAAACTTCAACCACTGCACCAATCAAGGCAAGCTAATACTTGCAAGCCTAACACTACAAGTTAACTATGCAAGCTAACACTTGCAAGTTTCTTAACTATGCAAGCTAGATCCATTAGGCATACTTTGGTTATGCAACCTGATTATACCAATCCCAAGTTTTACTTGCAAGCTTTATTATTTTATTTCTTTATCAAAGTTCTTTACCTTATCTTAGTGACTTGTGAGTTTTGGAAAACTAGTATAGGTAGCATAAAGAGCATAAAACTAGGCATAAGTAGTTAGAACTAGATGTCATCAAAAGGCATAAGACCAGATTTAGATAGTCACACTTGATTAGCACCCCTCATTAGAGAATACCCTCAATTTTAGTGGCTAGTGCTAAGATAAAAGTTAATCACTTTAGATGAGAATACTTGGTGAAAATGATTATGCAAACCTTGGAATGAAGATTCATTCTATTGAAATGTTTTGACATGTGTTATGAACACAAGATGATTTGATGATGAAAATGTTGAGGCATGAGCATTAGCCCTTTTTAAAAACTGATGGTTGGGTTCGGATGCGATACCATTCCAATTTTACCGTATAACCACAATACCCGAATTTGGGTAGGGCTTGATTGGAAGCTTATATGTCTTAGTATGGGTTCCCTTTATAAGAGGTTGAGATAAGGCTATCTCATGAATGTGAATGTCCACCTATGCAGTTCCCAAGATGACAGATGGTCATGGTTGGGAGGACAAACTCATAGGGGAGGTGCCTATACTAGGGTGTGTAATTGAAAGGTTAGGATTGATTATCCGCATACTAAGTATGATGATTCAGGGTTAGCCCTGATGGATGTATTGAATGTTGTGGTGAAAGTGTACTACCTCTGCAGAGGGTCAAACTATACGAAAATAGCCGCGTCCGTGGTTATGGACAGTTGGAGTGGCCATACTGTTCCGTCGTCAGATGTTTTCAAAATGACTTGTGAAATGAACTATGACTTTGACTTAACCACAACAAGGTTGTGAATATGAAAAGTAAGTTCCCACTTAGGTGTTGTAGAACATTAAACTAGTTTTCTTTACTTCTAAACTTAGTTTGAGATAAACCTGCCTTTTTGCAAATAGACCTAGAGCTTAGGGTTCCTACTCGAACTACTTTACTTGTTAGTATTAGTTTGCGAGTACTTAAAGAGTACTCATGGCTTTGTCCTTGGCTATTCCTGTGGCCAGACTATGAAGAGGACTTCCAGGATGATGGACAGCAGGAAGCCTATGACAACTAGGATCATCTCCCATCGTCAGCATTGCCTATGACCCTGAAGATGGAGCCTCGACCATGCTACCTTTATTATTATTCTGTTGCGTTGATTGTATTCAGACTGGATCATGAGATCCTTTATTTGTAAGACCTTTATTATGGTTTGTAATGGATGATGAACTATGGTACCAATCTGTTATGTCTCGCAAAAAGGGTAATCCTGGGATTGCGATGTACGGCATAACAGGCATCTGGGATTAAAAATACGGGTGTTGACAAGTTGGTATCAGAGCCATCCTGACCATAGGAGACCCTAGTTAGAATGGACGCTTGAATCAAAAACTTATTTTCAAAACAAAGGAAGTGAGTATTTATGAAAACTTATTCTCATTCTTATCACTGAGATTCTTTCAAGAAAATTCATGTTCCTAAAAAATTCTTGCAATCGTACATAAAATTTGACACACTTGATCACCTCCTAACATACTCATCCTACATTCTTATAGATGGAAGTCAAGTATAACAAGTTCTACCAGTTGGGCAACGGAGGAGAACTCATCTTCGAGCGCGATTTAGACCAACTCTCGGAACTTCATGAGCGCCCGCACCCCGAGTTCTTTGGAGCACAGCTCAACAATCAGCAAGGAGGAGAACTACAGTGGCTGATAGTTGCAAATATCAGAGGCAAGATAGAGGCACCCACCTCAGAGGGGATCCAATTCATCTTGAGGGAGAACAACTGTCTAGACGGACTCGCCAGGGCTATGCAGGACGCTATTGCACGTCTGTGTGGGCAAAGCATCAACCAGATCAATGGCACTCATTTTGCTTACTACGAAAGGCGTGATACTATGGGACAACAATTGGAGGTGCCAGGTCATCCAGAGCTGAAGCATCAGGTGGATCATATCGCCTTCATGTTGTATGATAGGCAGAAGGAGTTGGACAATGCCCGCGCCTATGCCAACCATAACCATGCCATTACAGTTGAGAAGGACCAGACCCTCGCCATCCTTGCCAAGGAGCGCTATTCACTTTGCCGTCTGCGTGACAAGAAGGATCGCATCATTGCCCGCCTTCGTCACAATGTGTCATCTTTGGAGGAGACCATCCATGAGCGGGACATGCAGCTTGAGGAGAGGGAGAACGCAGGGGAAGATATTCGTGGAGATCCCTAATCGTACCTCAGTGATGATGATGACTACCTGGAGGACCTCGACATGGACTTCCACACTGATTATGATGATTCTGCCTTCATTGATGATGAAGAAGCCACCGGTTCTGATGAGTAGTAGCACTTGAGCACTATCGTAGGTGTGAATTGTATCCGGTCCCACTGTATCGTAGCTTCACAGAATGGTTCCTACAAACCATCTTTTACTCTAGTGTGGTGTATGTTTGTATTGGGTGCTATGAATTAATGAATGAAAAGAAAGTTGCTAGTTGGCAAAACCAGAGTCAAACTCAAAGTTTAAAAGCTTTTCAAAAAACAAAGCCCTAAACCTTAGAAATTTCCCTCTTGTCTCATGATCTATCTCAATCTTCAGATGCCTCGCGGAGGGAGCAGCTCATCTCAAGACCCAATGCTGCAAATCTTGCAACTGTTGGTTGCTAACCATGAAGCTAGAAGAGCTGAACGTCAAGCTAATTTAGCCACCCTTCAATAGATAGCTCAGATGGCCAATAATAATCAAGGCCATGGAAACCAGGATAACCATGGATCCAAGCTCAAGAACTTTCAAAACACCAACCCCCCCATATTTAGTAAGTCTGGAGGCCATTAGATGCTGATGACTGGCTGCAGACCATGGAGAACAACTTAGAAGTCGCGGGAGTGGAGGCCAATGAGAAAGTGTTGTTTGCCATTAGAAAGTGATGCAAGAGCTTGGTGGAATAGCATCCGTACCATGAATGGAGGACAGATGATGGCTTGGGATGAATTCAAACTCAAGTTCAGTCGAACCCATGTGCCACCGGGTTTGATTCTGCGGATGAGGGATGAATTCAAGGAGCTGAAGCAGGGAAGGATGACTATGGTAGAGTACCGTAAAAAATTCCTGTCTCTGTCTAGGTATGCCCCTGATGAGATTGGTACTAAATCCAAGAAAAGGAGAGATTCTTGAATGGTCTGCATGATGAGATGCAGACAGTGCTGGTCAACATTCCCTTTGCTGACCTTGAAGACTTAGTGGATTCTGCAATCCATATGGAAGGCAAGTCAACCAAGCCAATGAGAATCACAAGTGTCGAATGATGCATCAACCAGGATCCCACCATACCCCGAAGTATCGCCCCAACCTGTCTCTAGGATATGCCCCAAGAAACAATAGACCCCCTATGTCCCGTCCGAACTATCCCAACCGTGGAGGAGGAAACCCAAGGCCCGGAGGAAACCACAACAAAAACCTCGGCAACTCCAACAATTTCAACCGTGCACCGCCCAAGTCCAACAACAACACCAATACTGCCCCAAGGACTGGAAGCAATGTCGTGCCTGTTGCAGGAAAAGACAAGTCTCTGATTGCTTGTTTTGAATGCGGAGTCAAGGGTCACTACTCCAACGAGTGCCCCAAGAAGCTTGCAACAGCCACCAATGTGAATTCACCAACTCAACAGCAACGCCGTGTTTAGCCTAGAAGAAGATTTGCCCCAGGGAACTCACTCAACCGCAACGGCCGTTTGTTCCACATGAATGCTGAAGAAGCTCAGGAAGCGCCAAATGTCGTGCTGGGTATGCTTTCTGTTAACTCAGTACTTGCAAGAGTTTTTTTTTTGATTTTGGAGCATCGCACTCGTTTGTTACAGAAGAATTTTCATGCACTAGTAAGATTCAACCAACAAAATTGAAGCATGTTATGATAGTTCAAATACCTGGTTCAACCACCAAAGCTAGACAAATTTGCAAGGTCAGACTTATCGTAATCCATGGAATGGATTTTTATGCTAATGTAATAGTACTTGGAACCAAATGTTTGGAAGTAGTACTAGGAATGGATTGGATGTCGAAACATAAAGGATTAATCGATGTTGGGGATATGCTATATGGGTATCCTCATAGCATGTCTCTTATCCAGATAACCCGGGTGGCCCACAGTTGGTAGCATGGCCCATGGCCTGCTGGGAGGCCCAGTTAGATGGATCTATAAGGGAGGCCCATGCCGGATAAAGGAAGGCTATGGTGTAGTCACCAGCGTACCCGGAGCCTTGGAGTTCAAGACACGCTAGACTAGTAATAGACGGTGTAGGACTCAGAACTCGTCCGGCTAGGAATTTTCCTCAGAACCCTAGGACTGGCGACTATATAAGTCGAGCCTATGGGAGCCTTTAGGAACAACCTCGCATAACTTCACATAACCTCGCATAGCTAACCAATCTTCAGAATTCCGTATTGCCATTATAGTGATTTATAGCAGGAGTAGGATTCCGCCACCGGTGTGGGATCTGAACCCGGGTAAGCTGTGTTACCTCGTACCCGTCAACCGTCCGCCTTCCCCCATGTCTCTAAACACGCACTGTGAGGACCCCACCATGGCGTACTCGTCGGCAATACCACGATAATCGACTGTGCCAAGAAACCCATAACCATGACTAGTACCTGTAACACCCCTAATTATACTAATAGTATATAGGGTTTGATTCTGCATTGATGAGCATCATATTTTAAATGTGCATTGAAGAAAATAATCACAAAACCCTAACCCTAATTTCCTCCTTCTTTGAAATAAATTCAAATGGCTTTTGAATTTTGAAAACCTCAAAGTGTTTGGAGCCCAAATAGTATAAAGGGCCCCTTAGTGTTTTCAGATGTTTTATAAAAGTATCTTGTATTTTGAACCTATTCAAAAACAGAAAAGAAATTGAAATACAAAGAGAAAAGGTAAAACAGAAAAAGAAAAGAATTTCAGAAAGAAAAGCAGTTCTCTAACCCTAACTGGGCCAAGCCCACCTCTCCTCTCCTCTTTCTCTGTCAGTTAAGCTTCCAAAGAAGAATCACAAGCTAACCTTTCCCAAGCAGCCCAAGATGGCCTGATTCGGCCCATCCAGCCCGTAACCCTTCATCGTTTCTGTTCTTTCTTCTTCCTCGCGCAGAGGAGAAGCTGCTGTGTGTCCTGCCGCTCGCCGTCGATTCCCCGCGCGCTGTGATGCTTGCCGCCGCCCCTGGTGTCGAGGATAAGAACCGCCACATCATTCTCTCTCGCCCCATACCCATCTCGCTCTCTCTCACCCTCTCTACTGTTTTTCCCCTTTAGCCCGAACCCTAGACCAGACCTCACCGGCGAGCCCCGTCGTCTCCGGTCTCCCCTCGCCCTGACATGAAGCCCCGGAGAACCGCCGTGCTGGACAGCGTCTCCTCACCAAAGGAATCGAGCCGAGAAGGCCCCACCTCACCAGAATCGACCTTGCCTCTCTGTCGGCCGTTGTCGTTGTCACCGTCGATTCGCCATCATCCGACCTCGCCTCGCCTCCCCGACCCCTCCACCGGCTTCTTGGTGAGCTTGCGATGCTAACGAGCCCCTCCATCTACTCCCTCTCGCTCTATATCACCATGCCGAGCACCACCGTCCGTCGCCGCTGTTCGTCGTCGTTGCCGACGCTCCGGCGACCAATAAATGGCAGCGCCACCACCATTCAACTCCCCTCGACGCCCTCTATCCAACTCCGCCAACCACGGCCTCTCTCGCGCGCTCAATCGCCAGTTCCATCATCGATCTGAGAGCAAATCCATTGATGATGTCAGCATGACATCATCATGATGTCATTAAGCCTTTTTCTTTTTCTTTAATAAATTCAGTAAATCATTTCTGGAATTTATAAATACCCCTGTAGGCCACCCCTGTCAAGATTTTAATAATTTTGGAAACTATTTTTTGAAATGATTAAACTTATGACATGTGGGCCAAAGCTATAAAATAATTTAATATAATCCAAAAATGTTTTATAAATTCCTAAAATGATTTAAAATGAATTAAAACTGGAAAAATTCATAACTAATTAATTTTAAATCAGAAAAATACAAATAATATACCAAAATGTTTAGAAAAATGAGCTCTATCTATTTAAGATATCAGCATGCATTGTTAAGCAACTTTAATGACAAGTTTAATTAGAAGAACAAATCAACCCCTCTCATATGCCTCCGGGGTTTCCCGAATTAGGGTTTGTACCGCTCGGGACCTCGATTAATTTGTCAAGCATGCCTTAGGGGTTTATCTCAATACAATTAAGCTTGTCATATCATCATCCTTGATTGAGGATTGCATCGATGCCATGTGTTGATTGTTTCCCCTCCTTTTCTGGTGTTTGGTTCTTCTCTTGTAGAATACGATATCGAAATCGAGACCAAGTCCAAGACTAAAGATTGAGATGATCACCGTTGAAGCTCGAAGACTAATACTTGACCAACTGTAACCAAGTCAAGTACCAGGTGTCCGAAGCTTTGCTTTCTGGGTATCAACTAGAAAAGTCAAGCGAAGCCCCACACATGATATAATCCTATGTTTTCGAGCATTTCAATTCTTGCCATGTGCATGCAATTCTAAAGTCTTTTATCGATAGATAGAGTAATTCTATCCGATGCATGTTTCCTTTGAAGCCTATATTCCATGATCCATTGTTCCTAGCATAACTAGGGTTTGGCTTGTGAAGCATTGCTAGAGCTGTTACATTTGTTGTGCTTAGCCATGCTTAGTTGTTACCACTGATCCATCCGGTTGATGAATCCGAGCTACGAATTAACCTAGTATGACAGGATGACATGGTATGATCAGAGATGGATAATAAACATGCTAAGGCTTGTATGGGAGGCCACGTGGGTTGTGGTTTTTGCAGTCCCATACCTGCCACCCTTAGGACCCGATGTTCTTGCCTCTTGAACCAAGACGAGCGTATAGCCACATGGGGGCCTGGAAACCCCCTCGACCAACTAACTTGCCGAGTAGATTCCATGAGTCACATAGTTCGGGCTTTCCATTCAACATACACATCTTGGTTGTTCTTGAATGGAGGTGAAGCAGGTGCATTCATAAAAGGTAGGTAAGCGTGGCCGGGAACAAGAGATGCCCGACATCCATAATCTTGAACCCTGCACACATCATTAGGGACCGGCTTCGGGACTCCACCCGTTACAGCGGCATCTCCCTAGTGCGTGACTCATGGTCTCGGCGAAAGCAAGGTAAAGGTCGTGTCCAACCACTCTCTGTCGGGCTTCCAAGGAAGAGGGCTAATCTATACTGGCATTAAGAATCGGTTGGTATGTGTGGGTAAAGTTGTACACCCCTGCAGGGTTATTAATCTTTTTCGGTAAGTCATGTTATGGACGAACATGGGAACGGACATGAAGATCATAGAGAACTTGAACCTAACTGTAAAATTTGGCAAGTTAAGTAATGTGTGCTTAAGGATGCTTCCTCATGGGTACGAGGGGGTGATCCTAGGTAGGTTCAACAGATGATGATTCGGTGTATATCAAAAGATGAAGATCAATTCTTCGGATATGTTGTTTTCTTATCCCTTTTAAAACACTCTGATTAGACGAGCTTCTCCTCCTTCTTGTTTTATAAACAAAGATGGCTTTATGCAAAACAACTACACCAGCCATAAGTATTGCGGAGTACACCCTGTACTCACCCTTGCTTTGTTGATACTTTTGCAGCAGAGTAAGTGTTACCATAGAAGATGAGTTCTTCACGGCGTCGACATCGATTTAGTAGCTTGGGGTTCCTAATGCCTGGGATCTATGAATTGGACGTCATCGTTATGCTTTAGGCTTCTTAGGCCATTTGTTAAGTTTTCTATACTTAATAGCATAATTTGCCTTCCGTTGTTTGATGTTTGTGGTCAGTGACCTCTGCTTGTAATATTTTGGTTCTTCGCTCAGTTATGAGCTTGCTGTAATAATTTTTGTGTCGTAGGGTCACTAATGTGTTATGGATTCTTCACTGGATATTCTCGAGCTCAAGGTTAAGCTTATTTCAGATGGATGTCTGGGATTTTTCTAGCCCTGTTCATGAGGGTGTCATAGCACCACTGGAGTATAAGTAGAGCATGTATCTGAGACTTTGCCCCGTCAATTCAAGTGCAACAAGAGTCTAGCCCAACCAACTATTGACCAAGTCAAAGCAGTCTGTGAATACCCTGACGTATTCCCAGATGAATTGCCCGGTATGCCCCCAGAACGGGATATCGAGTTTATCATTGAACTGATCCCTGTAACTGGACCCATAGCTCAGATACCTTATAGTATGAACCCTTCTGAATTAGCGGAGCTAAATAAGCAACTGGATGCTATGCTAGAGATAGGTTTGATTCAACAAAGTGTGTCACCATGGAGATCACATGTTTTGTTTGTGGATAATAAATATGGAGGTAACCGTTTGTGCACAGATTATCAGAAGCTGAATGATGTCACCATTAATAACAAGTACCCACTACCGAAGATATAAGACCTATTTGACCAGCTGACCGGTGCCAAAGTATTTTCTAAATTGACCTTAGAACTGGTTATCATCAACTCAAGATTCAAGCAATGGATATTCCAAAGACTTCCTTCCACCACTAGATATGGATTGTATGAGTACAATGTCATGTCTTTTGGATTAACCAATGCCCCCGCTTATTTCATGAACCTCATGAATAAGATTTTTATGAACTTCTTCGATAATTTTGTCGTTGTTTTTATCGATGATATTATGATCTATTCCAAATAAGAAGAAGGCCATGAGATACACCTGAGGACCATCCTTGAAACCCTTAGAGAGCATCAGTTGTATGCCAAGTTTAGATAATGTGAGTTCTGGTTAAAGGAAGTAGGATTCCTAGGACATATCATGTCGGTAGGAGGAATTGCTATCGGTCCCGCCAAGATTAAGGATGTTGAAGAATGGCAAGCCCCAACCACTCAAACCCAAGTTCGCATATTTCTCGGATTAGCAGGATATTACCGCAAGTTCGTAGAAGGATTCTCGAGCATCGCAAGACCCATGACCCAGTTGTTGAAGAAAGATAAGAAGTTTGAATGGACGGACAAATGTGAAGCAAGTTTTCAAGAGCTCAAGAAGAGATTGATGTCAGCCGCAATCTTGATTATGCCGGATATCAAGAAGCCTTTTGATGTGTATTGTGACGCATCCAAGATTGGTCTCGGATGTGTGTTGATGCAAGAAGGCAAATTCATACCCTATATGTCCCGACAACTGAAGCAACATGAGCAGAATTACCCTACCCATGACCTCGAACTAGCAGCCGTAGTTTTAGCCTTGAAGACATGGTGACATTACCTCATGGGTAACCGCTGTGATATTTATTCGGATCACAAGAGTCTGAAGTATATTTTCACCTATAAGGAGCTAAATATGAGGCAAAGGAGATGGATAGAGTTAATCAAGTACTATGATCTTGACATTCACTATCACCCCGACAAAGACAATGTGGTAGCAGATGCTCTTAGCAGATTGCCGTGTCGATTGAACACCATGATAAAAGAAGCCCAACCAAGTTTGCATGAGGATATGGAAAATTTAAGAATAGAGCTAGTTAGTGAAGGATTTTTGGCTAGCATAGAACTTCAACCCACTTTGATCAGTCAGATCAAGGAGGTGCAGAAAGGAAATGCTAGTATCGACGGAATCAAAGGTCGTATCAGTAGAGGGAAGGTACCCGTATTCACTAAAGATGAAGAATGAGTTTTTGTGGTACAAAGTAGGTATCTGTGTACCAGCAGATTTAGAGTTGAAACTAGCTATTTTGCAAGAAGCCCATGATACTCTTTATTCTATCCACCCGGGAGGAACCAAGATGTATCAGGATTTGAAGGAGAAATTTTGGTGGCACAAGATGAAAAGAGAAATCGGAAGCTACATAGCCAAATGTGATATTTGTCAGAGAGTCAAAGTGGGACATCAGAGACCCGCAGGACTGTTGCAACCTTTGCAGATTCTGGAATGGAAATGGGATTCTATAGGAATGGATTTTATCACCGGTTTGCCTACATCTAGTAGGGGAAATGACTCTATTTGGGTCATAGTGGATAGACTATCTAAAGTAGCCCATTTCTTACCGGTCAAGACCACTTATACGAGTTCGAAGCTAGCAGAGTTGTACATTGCTATGATAGTCAGTTTGCATGGAATCCCCAAGAACATTGTGTCGGATAGAGGAACCCAGTTTACCTAGAGATTTTGGAAGAAAGTCCAAGAAGGATTAGGAACGAAACTTGATTTCAGCACAGCTTATCACCCGCAGGCTGATGGACAAATGGAGCGAGTAAACCTGATACTCGAAGATATGTTGAGAGCTTGTGTGTTGGAATATGGATCTAAATGGGAGGACTGTCTGCCTTTCGTAGAATTATCATACAACAACAGTTACCAAGCCAGTTTGCAAATGGCCCCATTTGAGTTTATGTATGGAAGGAAGTGTCGTACATCACTGAATTGGTCGGAAGTGGGAGAGAGTCAAATTTTCGGACCCAACATCCTGAGAGAAGCCGCAGAGAAAGTTCACAGAATCCGTGAGCACCTTAAGACCGCCCAATCCAGACAGAAGAGTTATGCCGACAAGAGACGTCAAGGTCTAGCCTTCACTATCAGAGATTTTGTGTATCTGAAAGTATCACCCTTGAAAGGAATATAACGTTTCCCAGAGAAAGGGAAGTTAGCCCCCAGATATATTGGACCCTTCAAGATTTTGAATCGCCGAGGATAATTGTCATATCGACTGGAACTGTCGGAGGAGATGTCAGCCGTGCATGATGTGTTCCATATCTAGTTACTTCGCAAATGCCTAGAAGTCCCGGAGAAGACCGCAGTTTTCAAGAATATTGATCACGAGACCATAGAGATCAACAAGGACCTAACATATCCTGAAGTAGCCATTCGTATTTTGGAAGAAGCCTTCAAAACCACCAGAACCTGGAGTATCAAGTTTCTCAAGATCTAGTGGAGTAACCATACTGAAGAAGAAGCTACCTGGGAGCAAGAAGATTCCATTTGGACTGAGTTTCCAGATCTCTTTAGTTCCTAGTTTTCTTTTTCTTAAATCTCGGGACGAGATTTTGCTTAAGGAGGGAAGGTTTGTAACATCCCAAAAATTTTAAACAAGAGTATCAAGTTCTAATCATCCAAGTTTAGGGTTAATAAAAACCTTTGTTATTAAAATAAATATGAATGCATGTGTGTGTGATTATTGCATGAATGCTTGAAATGCCATGTTTGATTGCTATGAATGATAAGGATTGGTTTAAATATGAAAACAATATCATCTAGATCATTTCCAAGGAGAATCAAATGAAGAGAAAATCAAATATAATAAATATGAACAAATGGTCATTTTTGCTAAACTTGTTCACTAGACTACTTTGGGTGTTCCTAGTCAAAGATTTCTAACAGAAACAAATCCAATTCTTTTCACCCCTTTCTAGAGCAAGTAAAAGTGAACCCAATCCCACCTTACAAACCAACAGAAACAAATTCCAAATCTATTTAAAGGACAATTCAAAATTGAATCAAGTGTAGGTACTAAGATGGCAATTCCTCAAAAACCACTCAAATGAATTCCCCTTGCCAAACCCAAGCAACTAGAGACTACTAAGCTTATGACCAGAGCACTCACCAAAATTCATCCAAAAATTCAAATTTTGAATTCATGCGGCCATTTCATCAAACACCTGGTGAGCACAGTAATAGCTGCCAAACTATTATTGTTCTTGATCAATGCCTTGTCTACCCATTGCACACATTTCACTCCCCCTATCTCCCCCAGTGCCTAGCATTGCATTGAAGCAGCCCCCTTCCTCGTCGTTGCACTAGTGTCGCGCCACCCGAGCCATTCTTGCCGGTCGAGCATGGACAGCTCGCAGGAGCCATCCCCGCGCCCGTCCATGATGTCTAGGAGACAGGCCACTGTCCATCGCTACTCCTTGTCCACCCCTCGCTCGCAGCTAAGTCGTGGACCACCAGAAAACCGTCGTGCCCATTTTCTCTGCGCCATGCCGAGAGCATGCCAGAGCGTCACAGCCGACATGCGCGCACACGTCGCGCCTCGCCCTCACCGCACGTACCTGCACTCGCCATGACCCTAGCTACCTCCCGGACACGGCCGTTCACCACCGCGCGACAAGAAGCCCATGTATGTCGTCTCGAACACCGCCGTTCAGAAGAGCATGCATCTCGACCATCCTCGACACTGTGCGCCATTAAGTGTGTGACGACCGCCATGAAACACTGCACCCGTCCTATGCCCTCAGCCATGCCGTTATCCCTCTATATCATCGTCACCGACGAGCCCACCCCATGCCGCTCTGCACCTCTCGCCGGTGTATAAATAGAGGCCACCCCCGCCTCAATTCTTCACACCATCTCACTCCCCTCTCTCTCAGAACCATCCCACACCTTTCCTTGGAGCAAGGCAAGCTCCAGCCCGTCGAAATTTTACCGGAGTCCGCCGTTGCATAGGAGGAGAGGATCCGTTGATTGGATCCACCCTAGGAGCTGCCGCGACCACCATTTGAACCGCCGTCGTTGAAAATGTCGCTCGCCCCCATCGCCGACCCTAGCTAGAGCCTGTGTGAGCCATCACTGCACTTCAAAGATCGCTGTTAGGGTTCGCTCATTGAGCCATCCGATGAAGACGACGAACCACAGCCGTAGATCTTAGTCTAATCGTAGGGCCTAGATTGAAACATACCGCTTCGATTGGAATGAGCCACTGACTAGCCGGACCCCCTATTAGCAGCTCATTTCCTTTCCCGCGCGTAGCCCAGAGATTCAAATAATGTTTTTTTCCATTTTAATCAAACCCTAGTTCAGTTAGTGATATTGAAATTCAATTCAAAGAGATTCACTGAACCAATTTGCATGATTCCAATTTTGCTAGAAATGTATTCAAATTATCAATCCAAGCCTGTTGGATTCAAACCATTTGAATTTGTAGATCACCTATAGTAAAAATAACAATACAGAGACTTTTCCACATTCAAACATTTTTCAAAAATCAACCATAAATGCTTTTGAGTTGATTCCATGTCTCAAAAATCACATTTGACAAGATCTAACTGAATATGTAAAAATATTTAGGTTTACATGCAGTGATCTTGGACTAGTACTAAAAGAATGCCCCATAGGCATTTCTAGTCACTTTAATTGTATAAAATAGTATTTTTTAAAACTTTATAAAATATGACCACCACTTTATATCACATTCCCAAGTATTAGAATATGTGGTGATGACATGTGTCAACATGATCCCATATTTTAATTGGAGAATATTAAATCTTAGGTAGTTTTCAATGAGTAGAAATTACTTTCCTAAAATAAAATAAATAATACTAGGTCTTTATTTCATGTGATGATTGTGATGATGCTAGATCATCTAGTGTGAACCTTTGTGTGCCCAATAGAGTTAGTTAAGTATTGTTTGGTGATTGTGTACCTCGTATTCATTTATAAACGCTAGTACCGACCAAGGCTACGAGGAGGAGGAGTACTACGAAGAAGAAGAAAACTTCAACCACTGCACCAATCAAGGCAAGATAATACTTGCAAGCCTAACACTACAAGTTAACTATGCAAGCTAACACTTGAAAGTTTCTTAACTATGCAAGCTAGATGCATTAGGCATACTTTGGTTATGCAACCTGATTATACCAATCCCAAGTTTTACTTGCAAGCTTTATTCTTTTATTTATTTATCAAAGTTCTTTACCTTATCTTAGTGACTTGTGAGTTTGGGAAACTAGTATAGATAGCATAAATAGCATAAAACTAGGCATAAGTAGTTAGAACTAGATGTCATCAAAAGGCATAATACCAGATTTAGATAGTCACACTTGATTAGCACCCCTCATTAGTGAATA
The DNA here is from genome assembly GCA_023614405.1 of Avena insularis. Classification (NCBI taxonomy): domain Eukaryota; kingdom Viridiplantae; phylum Streptophyta; class Magnoliopsida; order Poales; family Poaceae; genus Avena; species Avena insularis. Next base: position 77,051 of record JAJUPC010000618.1, on the reverse strand, counting down.
CCCTCAATTTTAGTGGCTAGTGCTAAGATAAAAGTTAATCACTTTAGATGGGAATACTTGGTGAAAATGATTATGCAAAACTTGGAATGAAGATTCATTCTATTGAAATGTTTTGACATGTGTTATGAACACAAGATGATTTGATGATGAAAATGTTGAAGCATGAGCCTTAGCCCTTTTTAAAAACTGATGGCTGGGTTCGGATGCGATACCATTCCAATTTTACCGTATAACCACAATACCCGAATTTGGGTAGGGCTTGATTGGAAGCTTATATGTCTTAGTATGGGTTCCCTTGCGGAAGAGGTTGAGCTAAGGCTACCTCATGAATGTGAATGTCCACCTATGCAGTTCCCAAGATGACAGATGGTCATGGTTGGGAGGCCAAAATCATAGGGGAGGTGCCTATACTAGGGTGTGTAATTGAAAGGTTAGGATTGATTATCCGCATACTAAGTATGATGATTCAGGGTTAGCCCTGATGGATGTATTGAATGTTGTGGTGAAAGTGTACTACCTCTGCAGAGGGTCAAACTATTTGAATAGCCGCGCCCGCGGTTATGGACAGTTGGAGTGGCCATATTGTTTCGTCGTCAGATGTTTTCAAAATGACTTATGAAATGAACTATGACTTTGACTTAACCACAACAGGGTTGTGAATATGAAAAGTAAGTTCCCACTTAGGTGTTGTAGAACATTAAACTAGTTTTCTTTACTTCTAAACTTAGTTTGAGATAAACCTAGATTTTTGCAAATAGACCTAGAGCTTAGGATTCCTACTCGAACTACTTTACTTGTTAGTATTTTTTTTTAAAAATATGACCACCACTTTAAATCACATTCCTAAGTATTACAATATGTGGTGATGACATGTGTCAACATGATCCCATATTTTAATTGGAGAATATTAAATGTTAGGTAGTTTTCAACGAGTAGAAATTACTTTCCTAAAATAAAATAAATAAGACTAGATATTTATTTCATGTGATGATGCTAGATCATCTAGTGTGAACCTTTGTGTGCCAAATAGAGGTAGTTAAGTATTGTTTGGTGATTGTGTACCTCGTATTCATTTATAGATGCTAGTATCGACCAAGGCTATGAAGAGGAGGAGTACTACGAAGAAGATGATGAAGAAGAAGAAAACTTTAACCACTGCACCAATCAAGGCAAGATAATACTTGCAAGCCTAACACTATAAGTTAACTATGTAATCTAACATGTCACATCCCAAGATTTTCCAAATCTTGTAATGTGAAAAATAAATAAACAAAATAAATAATTGTTGAAAATTAGGGTGAAAAGAAACTTTTGTTTCTAAATGGAAACTTAAAATCCCATCTGGAACAAACTTTGGTTAATGTTTGAATCCAACTAAATTCAAATCAAGTAAAATGCATTCCTCATAAATGCATCTGGAAATTTAAACACATGGAAATAAACCAAAACCCTAAAACCCTAATGGAAGGAAATCATTTTCAAGTATCACTAAGACCAAGGTTTTGATCCATATAAAAAGCTTCCAAGCAAACATTTCAAAATGATCAAGAATGACAAATAGAAATGTTAGTAAAACCATAGAAATTGGTTTCATTTAATTTGGAGCCATAGATAAAATCTTATGAATATAATAAGATAAGGAAATTAAATTTCCAAAGCTAATAAAGAACCTATCTATAAATCCATACCAAATGGTGAGCAAATAATCCTAAAGATATTTAAAAGGATAGATAAATATCAAATAAGATTTTACAAATTGGAGTCACCAAGTTTGGATCTATAAATAAAAAGATATGGATTTTATAAGATGAAGAAAGGAATATTAAATGAGGATTATTTAAAGGCCAAATCCAATTTTGACCCAGTCCATAATCAAATGGAATGAATACAATACAAATCCAAATAAAATAAAAGGATAAAAAAATTCCAAAATAAAATAAAATGGCATTAACCATGCTATCCCTATTTTAATAAAGACAAATCTCTAATAAGAATAATTATATAATTCATGAGAAAATAGTATTTTGGAATTTACCCAAGTGGAATAAAAGTTGTTTAATTAACTTAAATAAAATAAATCTTCCAAATAAAATTTATGGAATTAAAACTATATTTAATTCCATTGGAATTAAAACAAATACCCAATTCAAATGATTTATGAATCATATTAAATACTTTCCAAATAATCCAAGATGAATTATTTGACACCCTATTAAACAAATAAAAACCTACTGAAAAGATTTGGAAGGTTTAAGAATTGAAATGGTGTTTTGAAGATATTATTAAATCTTATTTGAATTAAAACAAAGGCCTAATTAAATAATTAAAAGACCCCAAAAAGAATAAAATTTTATTCCAAGATTGACTTCAGATTATATTACTAATCAGCATTTAAATCCACACAAAGTTTTGTTGAAATTTGAAATTCAATAGTTGTTTGAATTGTTTAGACAAAATTAAAATAGAAATAGAAATAGAAAAAGAAAAACAAAACAGTACAAAAAAAATGAATCTGGCTAGCCTAACCCACTAAGCCCAGCAAGCCAGCCCACCCGGCACCTCCCCTCTCTCTGACTATTCCCTTTTCTCATGCGCGAACCAACCCAATCAGTCACAGACCATCGAGACCCACTCCCCCTCTCTCCCTCACGCTGACAACGGACCCCACAGCCAGGTCATCATCTTCTTCACCCCGCGTTGAACACACCTGGCAGTTTCTGCCGTTGATTTGCTCAGTTGAATTCACGTAAATGGCGCAGTTAATCCTCCCCCTGACCACGCCTTCTTAATCGCCAGCATCCCCTCTCCATTTCCCCCCAGACACCACACCACCGGAGCCACTAGGCTGCTCAAATTTTTTCCTCAACTGCCTCTAGCTCTGACGGCTTTTCCGGCCGATTCCGCAGCCCTCGCCGCCTCACCCTCGACCACACACGCTGCTCCACGCACTCGGAGCACCTCCTGCGGGCATCAGATCGTCGAATTCGCCTTCGCTCGAACGCCGCCGTCCGCTCCCAACTCCGACGAGCTCCACAGTAGTCTCGATCCGGCCGCCTCTCTCTTTGATGCTCCCATACTCCCTACTCTCCCACGCCTAATAGCACCATATGTTCCTCTCCGTTTCATACCGACGCCCCGATGATGACAGCTGCGTTCGCCGCTGCACACCTCTCCGTGAAAGCAATCCTCGCAACTCCAGCGCCTCGACAAACAGAAGGCACCTCGCGACCCCACGACACCGAACTCGGTGAGCACCTCCTTCACTCCTCGCTTCCTAGACTCACCGAACCACCTCCACCAGACACGCCGCCACTCGCCGCCGCCAGCGCCGCCCACCTTTGGTCAATCGCGCAGCAGCCGTCCGATCCCGATCCAAGGCACACGATACATTCACTTAAAAACGAAGGGGTATGTGATCTGTGCCGTGCGATCAAGTGAGATCCAGCGGTCCTCAGTGCATGATCCGAACGAATCGGTACCAGCCAGTAGAAAAGCGACACGTGGCCTAGAGTCTGTTTTAAAAACAAGATTTGTTCTATTAGATGTTCCAATTTGAAAAATTCATAACTTTCAAACCACACGTCCAAATTTTGCAAATTTTATATCAATGGATTCAGCAAAACAAGTACTTTCTGATCATGCACTTTGTTTAGTAAAAAGCTTCTGTTAAATTGATTGTTTTTGCAGAAACTTGTGTATGCATGTTTAGAATATAAAATTTGTTCTAAAATTATTTTTGAGATAAAACCTTCGGAAAATGATTTGTTTTGAACCTACTGACCATAGGAATCACTTTTTGGTTTCAAAAATATATTTGGTGAAGCAAAAGAATAAATCTTTGATTTAAACCATTTCTAGCCAAATAAAAATGTTGATTATGGTTTAAAAATGATTTTGGAAGAAAATCTTTGGGAAATGTTTTGGAATAAACTCTCTGAACCCAAGCACCAAGTTTTATGATTTAAAAATGTATTTGGTGAACCACATAAAATTGTTGTTTTGCTAAAGGCATTTTCAGCCACATAAAATATTGATTTTGTTCAAAAATGGTTTAAAGGTAAAATCTTTTGCAAATAGTTTTGCCACTTTATAAAATGACCAATAAGTGTTTTAGAATGTTTATAACCTATTATAAAACACTTTTGTAAATAAAACAAAGTTTGGCATGCTTGCATGCATTATTTTGTTGATATTATTTTATGTGATGTTTGCTTGAATGGTAGATTGAAATTGTGCCTTTGCTTGATTGAATTGTAGTGATTTGAAGAGTGTGATCATTGCAAAGACAAGGAGTGAACTTATATTCTCTACCAAAAAGGCAAGTGATGCTTCATACTTTTGTCCCATTATTTTCACTATGAATTAGTGATATTTCTAAGTAGGACTTGCATGGAAATTTTTTTAAGTATTAACTATGCCATGGGAAATCCTAGTAGATGAAACCTTAGTAGAAATTTCCTAAGTTAAGATTCCTACTACTATCTTGCTTAGCTTAGCTAGTAGAAAACAAGGGTGGAATGTATATTCATACTATGGAGTATTTCCAAGTCAAGGACTTGTGTTTTGTTTAATAAAACAACTAAGTAAATGAATCACCTGGGTGGAATGGAAGGAATTGTTTATGTTGAGTGGTTCACAAGGCCCATTTATATGGTTTACCTTGTGTATCTCACTTGTGGATGGCCACGCAGGAACAAAGAGATTTGAGATGTCAAATGTTGAGAAGATTCAAGTGCAGCCACTTGGCATTATGGGCTCTGCCTGGATCATATAGGTTGCAATAACTTAGCCAAATGGACAGTTGGTGGTAGGGGAATGATAGGTTGGAACGCGTCCATTCTGGTCTAAGGGAAGGCTTCTGAAAGATCTTGTCTTGGTGAAACCAAGTATTGTGGGGAAAGTGCACCACCTCTGCAGAGTGTAAAATCTAAGTACTTAGCCATGTCCCTGGCAAAGGACAATTTGAGCATCAAGACATGGAAGCTATCAAGAATCTCCTCATCCCAATTTCTAAGTTAAAAACTTGTGGTTGAACAAGGGTTGAAGGATCACCAATTTCTATTGGGAGATGCCTTGGGTGATTTTGTCAAGCAAAAACTTAGTGTTTTCAAATGATAAGGAAAAATCTATTTTGAGCAAAGCAAGCCTAAGCTCCACTTAGCCAAATGCATATAGATGATAGACTCCACTATACTACCATAGTATCACTTGCCAATACAATTCAAATGTATTGACCCTTGTGGCTGTAACTTATTATGTTGCAGGTTTGTTTGATATTAGTGAAGTTTGTTGAATTAGGATTACAAGTCTACAACCAACATGTCTGCCTGTGGCACTTTGAAGATGAAGGACCCCATGCTATTGTTATATTCTGCTGCATTGTAATGAGATAGCCAAATGAGCTATGTAAGATGTAATAAATTATGTTATTCCTGGTTATAAAGTTGTATTATGACCTTTGTTTCTTGATATTACATCTTAACTGTGGATGCTAGCTATTGATCCGGGGACTAGCATTGTAAACACAGTGATCTCTACCTTATTAAAGGTTGGGAACCTTACAGATGGTATCAGAGCATTGTGTTGACTGTTGGATTTTTAAACCAAGGATTGGACAAACCCCTTAGAAAAATAGGAGTTGTATTTGTTCCAAACATTATTTACAAACAATCTTGTAAACTCTTTCCTCAACCATTTTTGGTTTTGACTCTACATCTCTTCTATTTCAACTTAATGGATAAAGCCTTTCCATGGCCAAAGACTTCACCATGTGCAAAGGACTTCATCAACTCTAATGATTTCAACATCTTCAAGTGATTTCAACATTGTTCTCAATAAGGACTTCAACTTTGGATATCACTAAGGACTACAAGTGAGACAAGAAATCTTGCTCAAGACTTGAATACTAAGGAAACACAACTTGGGAATCATCATCACCTTTGAAGTTTTTGTGACCAAGAATTTTTCCAAGGAAACCATGATCACATGCAAGAAGAATCAACCAAGAAGGATGAAAAGATCTCAAGTGAACCATATAGATGGACCACCCTATTAAGTTTAGATAAAACCCACCAACTTAGTGTGGTGTAACAAAAATATTTTTGGTTGCCTAAAAATATGCTTGAAATTTGTTGTTTGAGTGGAATGTTTGTTTATGATTGCTTGCACATTGCTTGAGTGAATTGTGATGTGTGTGATTAGAATTGATTCCTTAGAAATCTTTTGCCTATTCTAATCCCAAACCAACCCAAACAGATGACTTCTCCAAAGAACTCCAACATCAAGAATGATGACAACAACAACAACCAAGAGATCAACATGAGAGAACTCATAGTAACCCAAACCCAGTTGAACCAAGTGACAGCTCAATTTATAGCCGACGCCAGTGAGGTAGATCTAACCATGCAAAGGTTTTTGGAAACCCAAACCCAATTGTTGCATAAGGTGACAGATCAAATGATCAACATGGGAGACAAACTTTCCCAAGGAGTTTGTGACAACAAGGATGACAAAGATGGTATTCTAGAAGGAACCCAAGTTTGCAATATTTGTGGAGAGAAGGATCACACTTCCAAAGAGCATGAAGATCAATGCCCCAATTGTGAAGAGAAACATCCAAATAATCAATGCCCCACATCTCAAGCTACCTGTTACCTATGTGAAGGAAATAATCATGTCCCTATACAATGCCCCATCTATTCCATAGTTCAACAAAGGAAATAAGGTGGAGTGCAACAACTGATTGCAGACTACCATGAGAGAGCAAAGTCTACCAAGAAGGATGAATACAAAGGAAAATCTCAGCTTGCACCTCCATGCAATGAGACTCAATTTAAAGTACCAAAGAGGAGACATATGTATTATCCAAGGAATAAGAAAAGGTCAAAGAGACCACGAAACTTTCCTACCTTTGAGATAACATATGAAGAGCATGAACTAGAAGAACTCCTAGCTTTGGAGAGACCTAAGAAGAAGAAGGACATAAGCCAGTTGCAATGTTACAATTGCAAAGAAATGGGACACTATGCCAGTGATTGCCCAGAAAAGAAGAAGAACCAAGGAAACGAACAAGAGGCAATGAAACCAAAGGAAAAGAAAGATATCAGCCAAGTGATGTGTTTCAATTTCAAAGAACCAGGACATTATGCAAGCAATTGTCCAGAAAAGATGAAGCAAAAGATAGACAAGCCTATGAAGGATCTCAACCATGTCACATGTTTCAAGAATGGAAACAAAGGACACAATGCAGATGTATGTCCAGAGAGGTTTCAACAAAATCCCAAGAGAAGCCAAGATGTAATCTAGTTGGAAAATTTTTAAGGGTGGTAGTACCCTAGTTGCTTTGAGCCAACTTGTAACCCCTAGCCTCCCCAAATCTCGGGACGAGATTTATTTTAAGGGTGGTAGCCTGTCACATCCCAAGATTTTCCAAATCTTGTAATGTGGAAAATAAATAAACAAAATAAATAATTGTTGAAAATTAGGGTGAAAAGAAACTTTTGTTTCTAAATGGAAACTTAAAATCCCATCTGGAACAAACTTTGGTTAATGTTTGAATCCAACTAAATTCAAATCAAGTAAAATGCATTCCTCATAAATGCATCTGGAAATTTAAACACATGGAAATAAACCAAAACCCTAAAACCCTAATGGAAGAAAATCATTTTCAAGTATCACTAAGACCATGGTTTTGATCCATATAAAAAGCTGCCAATAAAACATTTCAAAATGATCAAGAATGACAAATAGAAATGTTAGTAAAACCATAGAAATTGGTTTCATTTAATTTGGAGCCATAGATAAAATCTTATGAATATAATAAGATAAGGAAATTAAATTTCCAAAGCTAATAAAGAACCTATCTATAAATCCATACCAAATGGTGAGAAAATAATCCTAAAGATATTTAAAATGATAAATAAATATCAAATAAGATTTTACAAATTGGAGTCACCAAGTTTGGATCTATAAATAAAAAGATATGGATTTTATAAGATGAAGAAAGGAATATTAAATGAGGATTATTTAAAGGCCAAATCCAATTTTGACCTAGTCCATAATCAAATGGAATGAATACAATACAAATCCAAATAAAATAAAAAGATAAAGAATTTCCAAAATAAAATAAAATGGCATTAACCATGCTATCCCTATTTTAATAAAGACAAATCTCTAATAAGAATAATTATATAATTCATGAGAAAATAGTATTTTGGAATTTACCCAAGTGGAATAAAAGTTGTTTAATTAACTTAAATAAAATAAATCTTCCAAATAAAATTTAGGGAATTAAAACTATATTTAATTCCATTGGAATTAAAACAAATACCCAATTTAAATGATTTATGAATCATATTAAATACTTTCCAAATAATCCAAGATGAATTATTTGACACCCTATTAAACAAATAAAAACCTACTGAAAAGATTTGGAAGGTTTAAGAATTGAAATGGTGTTTTGAAGATATTATTAAATCTTATTTGAATTAAAACAAAGGCCTAATTAAATAATTAAAAGACCCCAAAAAGAATAAAATTTTATTCCAAGATTGACTTCAGATTATATTACTAATCAGCATTTAAATCCACACAAAGTTTTATTGAAATTTGAAATTCAATAGTTGTTTGAATTGTTTAGACAAAATCAAAACATAAATGGAAATAGAAAAAGAAAAACAAAACAGTACAAAAAAATGAATCTGGCCAGCCCAACCCACTAAGCCCAGCAAGCCAGCCCACCCGGCACCTACCCTCTCTCTGACTATTCCCTTTTCTCGCGCGCGAACCAACCCACTCAGTCACAGACCACCGGGACCCACTGCCCCACTCTCCCTCACGCTGACAACGGACCCCACCAGGTCATCATCTTCTTCACCCCGTTGAACACGCTGGCAGTTTCGCCGCTGATTTGCTCGGTTGAATTGTAAATGGCGAGTTAATCCTCCCCGACGACGCCTTTCTTAATCGCCAGATCCGCCTCCATTTCCCCGGACACCACACCACCGGAGCCACTAGGCTGCTCAAATTTTTGCCTCAATCGCCTCGCTCCGACGGCTTTTCCGCCGATTCCGCAGCCCCTCGCCTCGCCCCTCGACCACACACGCTGCTCCACGTATTCGGCGCACCTCCGTGGCATCAGCTCACTCGCTGCGTTCTCGTATCGCCGACTCTCTTCGTTCGAACGCCGCCGCCGTCTCGCTTCCAACTCCGACGAGCTCCACTGGTAGTCTCTGAGCGCGCCGCCCTCTCTCTTTGATGCTCCCATACTCCCTACTCTCCCACGCGTCTAATAGCACCATCTGTTCCCTCTCCGTGCTCCACAAGGACGCCCCCGATGACAAATAGCGTGTCTGCCGCCAGACACCTCTCCGGCGAGCAATCCCTGCAACTCCAGCGTGCCCCTCGACAAACAGAAGGCACCTCGAGCACCCCCACGACACCACGAACTCGGTGAGCACCTCCCTTCACTCCCTCGCTTCCTAGAATCACCGAACCACCATCACCAGACACGCCGCCGCCACTCGCCGCCGCCAGCGCCGCCCACCTTTGGTCAATCGCGCAGCAGCCGTCCGATCCCGATCCAAGGCACACGATAGATTCACTTAAAAACGAAGGGGTATGCGATCTGTGACGTGCAATCAAGTGAGATCCAGAGGTCCTCAGTGCATGATCCGAACGAATCGGTACCAGCCAGTAGAAAAGCGACACGTGGCCCAGAGTCTGTTTTAAAAACAAGATTTGTTCTATTAGATGTTCCAATTTGAAAAATTCATAACTTTCAAACCACACGTCCAAATTTTGCAAATTTTATATCAATGGATTCAGCAAAACAAGTACTTTCTGATCATGTACTTTGTTTAGTAAAAAGCTTCTGTTAAATTGATTGTTTTTGCAGAAACTTGTGTATGCATGTTTAGAATATAAAATTTGTTCTAAAATGATTTTTGAGATAAAACTTTTGGAAAATGATTTGTTTTGAACCTACTGACCATAGAAATCACTTTGTGTTTTCAAAAATATATTTGGTGAAGCAAAAGAATAAATCTTTGATTTAAACCATTTCTAGCCAAATAAAAATGTTGATTATGGTTTAAAAATGATTTTGGAAGAAAATCTTTGGGAATTTTTTGGAATAAACTCTCTGACCCCAAGCACCAAGTTTTATGATTTAAAAATGTATTTGATGAACCACATAAAATTGTTGTTTTGCTAAAGGCATTTTCAGCCACATAAAATATTGATTTTGTTCAAAAATGGTTTAAAGGTAAAATCTTTTGCAAATAGTTTTGCCACTTTATAAAATTACCAATAAGTGTTTTAGAATGTTTATAACCTATTATAAAACACTTTTGTAAATAAAACAAAGTTTGGCATGCTTGCATGCATTGTTTTGTTGATATTATTTTATGTGATGTTTGCTTGAATGGTAGATTGAAATTGTGCCCTTGCTTGATTGAATTGTAGTGATTTGAAGAGTGTGATCATTGCAAAGACAAGGAGTGAACTTATTACCAAAAAGGCAAGTGATGCTTCATACTTTTGTCCCATTATTTTCACTATGCGTTAGTGATATTTCTAACTAGGACTTGCATGGAAATTTTGTTAAGTATTAACTATGCCATGGGAAATCCTAGTAGATGAAACCTTAGTAGAAATTTCCTAAGTTAAGATTCCTACTACTATATTGCTTAGCTTAGCTAGTAGAAAACAAGGGTGTAATGTATATTCATACTATGGAGTATTTCCAAGTCAAGGACTTGTGTTTTGTTTAATAAAACAACTAAGTAAATGAATCACCTGGGTGGAATGGAAGGAATGGTTTATGTTGAGTGGTTCACAAGGCCCATTTCTATGGTTTACCTTGTGTATCTCACTTGTGGATGGCCACCCAGGAACAAAAAGATTTGAGATGTCAAATGTTGAGAAGCTTCAAGTGCAGCCACTTGGCATTATGGGCTCTGCCTGGATCATATAGGTTGCAATAACTTAGCCAAATGGACAGTTGGTGGTAGGGGAATTATAGGTTGGAACGCGTCCATTCTGGTCTAAGGGAAGGCTTCTGAAATATCTTGTCTTGGTGAAACCAAGTCTTGTGGGGAAAGTGCACCACCTCTGCAGAGTGTAAAATCTAAGTACTTAGCCATGTCCCTGGCAAAGGACAATTTGAGCATCAAGACATGGAAGCTATCAAGAATCTTCTCATCCCAATTTCTAAGTTAAAAACTTGTGGTTGAACAAGGGTTGAAGGATCACCAATTTCTATTGGGAGATGCCTTGGGTGATTTTGTCAAGCAAAAACTTAGTGTTTTCAAATGATAAGGAAAAATCTATTTTGAGCAAAGAAAGCCTAAGCTCCACTTAGCCAAATGCATATAGATGATAGACTCCACTATACTACCATAGTATCACTTGCCAATACAATTCAAATGTATTGACCCTTGTGGCTGTAACTTATTATGTTGCAGGTTTGTTTGATATTTGTGAAGTTTGTTGAATTAGGATTACAAGTCTACAACCAACATGTCTGCCTGTGGCACTTTGAAGATGAAGGACCCCATGCTATTGTTATATTCTGCTGCATTGTAATGAGATAGCCAAATGAGCTATGTAAGATGTAATAAATTATGTTATTCCTGGTTATAAAGTTGTATTATGACCTTTGTTTCTTGATATTACATCTTAACTGTGGATGCTAGATATTGATCCAGGGACTAGCATTGTAAACACAGGGATCTCTACCTTATTAAAGGTTGGGAACCTTACATAACACTTGCAATTTTCATAACTATGCAAGCTAGATGCATTAGGCATACTTTGGTTATGAAACCTGATTATACCAATCCCAAGTTTTACTTGCAAGCTTTATTCTTTTATTTCTTTATCAAAGTTATTTACCTTATCTTAGTGACTTGTGAGTTTTGGAAAACTAGTATAGATAGCATAAAGAGCATAAAACTATGCATAAGTAGTTAGAACTAGATGTCATCAAAAGGCATAAGACCAGATTTAGATAGTCCCACTTGATTAGCACCCCTCATTAGTGAATATCCTCAATTTTAGTGGCTAGTGCTAAGCATAAAAGTTGATCACCTTAGATGGGAATACTTGGTGAAAATGATTATGCAAACCTTGGAATGAAGATTCATTCTATTGAAATGTTTTGACATGTGTTATGAACACAAGATGATTTGATAATGAAAATGTTGAGGCATGAGCCTTAGCCCTTTTTAAAAACTGATGGTTGGGTTCACATGCGATATCATTCCAATTTTACCCTACAACCACAATACCCGAATTTGGGTAGGGCTTGACTGGAAGCTTATATGTCTTAGTATGGGTTCCCTTGCAGAAGAGGTTGAGCTGAGGCTACCTCATGAATGTGAATGTTGTAACGTCCCAAATTTCATAAATTGCACATGTATTGCGTTCATATCATCATAGCATATAGAGCTTGCATAATTTTTTTTCAAAGTTTGAAACTAAATAACAACATATTTATGCCTTTTATTATATACATATGAGGCATGGGTTTATTTTTATTTTTCAAGAGGCCAAAGTGTTTTTGAATGGTTAGAGGTGTTTGACACACTTTTGAATGCAAGGTTCAAAGTACAAAAATCTGGAAAAAGTTTGAATTCAAATAGTTTTGAATTGGGGTTTTAAAACCATTCTTGGAAATCAAATTAGAAAAGAAAAATGAGAAGGAAAAAATAAAAACCTGCGCTGCCTATTCAGCCCAACACCACATCTGGCCCAACAAGCCCACCCAGGGTTCTCCCCCTCTCCCTTTCCTTTCTCACCCGCGCGTGCCACACCCTCACACGCCACACCCTCGCTGACCACTGGGCCTGGCACCAACTCACCCCTTCATCCCCAAAACCCGCGCCCGCAAAAGACGCCGTCACCGCCCGTTTCTCCCCTTCACTGCCGTGAATCAATGTGCTTAATTATCGTTGATTGCTCGCGTAATTGTCGCCCCGACGCCGGGTACTTAACCCCCTCTGACTCACGGTCATTTCCCCTCACTCGCCACCAACTAAGCACCCCCAGGCTGCCCAAAATTGAGCTTGCACTGCCACGGACCCGAGCACCTTCGACGAGTGATTCTGGTGAGCTCCGTCCACCCCGTGCCCTCTGGTTCACCCTGTCATGCTCGCCACCCTATTGCGCTTCTTCTCATGCTTTCTGTTTGCCTACTTGTGACCCAGAATGTCGGCCCCGTCAACCCCTGCGAGCACCCGACACCGACCATGACTCCGGCGAGTAATTCTAGTAAGGTCTGGACGCCCCTTGCCCTCTGATTCAAACCAGCATGTGCATCGTGACCTTGTGCACCTCCTGATGCCCTTCTTTTGCCTTCTCGTGACCTAGGTCGTCACCTCCGTTGCCGTTTGCGAAAGCCCGACGCCAGCAGCAACTCCGACAAGCTCCTACGCCTACGTCTGTGCGCCCTTGTCGAAGCCAACTGCACCTTGAGCTTCCTCGCGTCCGTGCGAACCTGGTAAGCCTCGCCACCATCCCCTTTACCCCTAGCACCTCCAAAACGTCGCCGGCAGCAGCATCGCTGCCGCAGTAGCCATCGGCGCCGCTCACTTTTGGTCGCTTGATCCAGAGCCATAGGATTTAGATCCAACGCCGTAGATAGATCACTTAAACGAAACGGTATCGTCAGATTTGGACCGCATATCTAACTTAGATCTAACGGCCCACGCGCGTGATCCGCGCGAAGCGCTACGGGCCAATCAGACATGGCCACTTGTCTGTGTTTTTGATTTAAAATCTGTTTTTAGATCTATTAGCTTTTGATTTGTTTGTCCAAAAAGTGCAAATAATATATCGTTGGATTCATAAAATTAAGCCCTAAACTTCTGTGGCCTTGAATTAGTATTTTGCTTCTAAAAAATAGGATTATTTGCAGAACCATTTATAGGCTTATTTTGGCTATATAAATTATTTAGAGAATGTTTTTAAAGTAAATTTGAGTTTGTTTAGACTTTAGAAAGTTTAATTTGTGTTCAGTACTGTTTGGTTTGACTTGTTTAGTGTAGAAAATCATTCCATTGCATTTTCATGCATTCATATGTATTTTTTTTGAATATTGAAATATGAATTTGGTGTTATGATTTTATGTGTAGATTTTGGTGATTGTGATTGTGAGGACTGTTGCTACTCTCCCAACTATCAAGGCAAGTGATGCTCCATATTTTTGTCCTACTATTTTATCAATGCACTAGTGATATTTTGAGTAGGATTTGCATTGGAAAGTTTCTAAGTATAAACTATGCTAAGCCTTGGGAAATCCTAGTAGTTCTAGTCTTAGTAGATTTTCCCTAAGTTAAGAAACTTGTTGTCTTATCATGCTTAGCCTAGCTAGTAGAAAACAAGGGTGGAATATTCATGCTATGAAATATTGCTAAGTCTATGACTTGTGTTTTGATTAATAAAACAACTAAGTGAATGAATCACCTAGGTGGAATGGTATGGATGGTTTGTGTTGAGTGGTTACACAAGGCCCATGTCTATGGTTTACCTTGTGTATCTGTAAGATCCCTCCTTTGTAAAGGAAAGGATCCCTGTGATTGCAATGCTAGTCCCTGGATCAATGCTAGCATCCACCGTTTAAGATGAAGTACACAGAAACAAAGGTCACTATTACAAGTCATTCCAGAGACAAACATAGTCTTTTACAACTCCATGGCCACAGGCCTAGTACAAGAGTTTAAATATGTAATAAGATAAATAAGTCTTCATCTTCATGTGCCACAGGCAAGCATGTTGAGTGTAGACTCATGACTCCTAATCATCATCAGAATATCCTGCAACATCACAAGTTACAGCCACAGTGGGTCAATACATTGGAATAGTATTGGCAAGTGATACCTTAGTAGAATATTAACATCTAGATACTACATGAATTTGGCTAAGTGTAGCTTAGGTTTGCTTTGCTCAAAATAGGTTTTACCTATTAGTTGAAAACACTAAGTTTTTCTTTGACAAAATTTCCCAAGGAATCACCAATAGAAATTGGTGAACCTTCACCCTTGTTCAACCACAAGTTTTAACTTAGAAAATTGGGATGAGCAGATTCTTGATAGCTTCCATGTCTTGATGCTCAAGTTGTCCAATAACAAGGACATGGCTAAGTACTTAGATTCTTCCATCTGCAGAGGTTGTGCACTTTCCCCACAAGACTTGATTTTCACCAAGACAGGACCTTTCAGAAGCCTTCCCTTAGACCAAATGGACGCGCTCCAAACCTATCATCCCACTACCACCAACTGTCCAAATGGCTAATTTATTGCAACCTATATGATCCAGGCAGAGCCCATAATGCCATGTGGCTGCACTAGAAGCTTCTTAACATTTGGCATCTCAAATCCCTTTGTTCCGGGGTGGCTTTCCACAAGTGAGATACACAAGGTAAACCATATAAATGGGCCTTGTATAACCACTCAACATAAACCATTCCTTCCATTCCACCCAGGTGTTTCATTCACTTAGTTGTTTTATTAAAGAATACACAAGTCCAAAGACTTAGATATATTTTCTCATAGCATGAATATATAACCACCCTTGGTTGCTACTAGCTAGGCTAAGCATGGCATTGATAAGAATCTTAACTTAGAAATTTCTAGCAATTCTACAACTACTAGGATTTCCCAAGCATAGCATATAGATCAAAAATATCCATGCAAGACTAGCAACACATTTCTAATGCATAGTTGAAAAACATAGGTATAAATCATGAAGCACCACTTGCCTTGGTAGTTTGGAGAGTAGCTACAATCCTCACAATCACAATCACTATCTGCACCAAAATCTACACATAAAATAATAGCACCAAAATCACATACAAAATAAATACAAGCAAAATATATGGATGCATGCATAATGCCATGTGATGATTCTCTACACCAAACAAGACAAGTGCACAGTACTGAATCATAAACAAGTTCAAAACTTGCCAAATAAACTTTATTTGAACAATAAAACATTTTTCAAATAATTATTATACCCAAATTATGCCTACAAATGTTTCTACAAAAACAACCATTTTAACAGAAGCAAAACTTTAAACACATTGCATCAATGGAAAGGTTTTTCTCTCCTGATTCCATTGATATAAAATTTTTCAAATTTGGACGTGGGAATCAAAAGTTATGAATTAAACAAGTTTAAACATCTAATAGATAGAAATTCTGATTTTAAATCTAACTCACAGACACGCGGCGGCATCTGATTGGCTGGTACCGCTTCGCGTTGGATCGCGCTTGCGAACCGTTAGATCTAACTAAAACGCGCGGCCAGATCTGCTCCTTACCTCTTCGTCACAGTTCTAATCTTATACGTTGGATCTAGATCCTATGGCCACAGATCTATCGACCACAGACGGGCGGCGCTAGCGGCGGCGACTAGCGACGGCTCTGTCAGAGTCGTTGCCGACGTTCTAGGTCGCGCGGGAGAGGAGAAGGGGCTTACTGTGCTTGCCGTGTGCTATTGATGCCCAAGGTAGGCTTTGTTGGCGAAGGGGCGCGCAGAGGTGGTCGCTGGAGCTCGTCGGAGTCGTGCGCGGCGTCGGGTCGTTGCAGACGTCGATGTTAGGAGGCTCACCGGCCCTTGTAGAATAAAATGCATCAGGAGGTGCGCAAGGTCATAGTGAGCAAGATGGTTTCAAGGAGAGAACAAGGGGCGCTCGATTCGTACCGTGATTTCTCACCGGAGATGAGGAAAGCGTCGGGCACTTGCGGTGGTTGTCGAATCCGTCGATCTAGGCCACGAGCACACAAAGAAAATGCATGACGTGAGTCGCGTGGTCAAAGGAAGAATGCTAGCGTGAACGAGACCAAGCGGGGTGTATGGAGCTTACCGGAATCGTCCGCCGGAGTGGCTCGGTACCGCGGCGGTGCGAGCAAAATTATGGGCAGCCTGGTGGCGCTTCTGGCTTGCTCTGTTGGGGGAAATGGACGCGAGGGGGAGGGGTTTATGTAGCCAGAGCGGGGGCGAGAGTTACTTGACGAATCAACGGAATTAAATCGGTGAATTCATCGGCAGTGACTGAGGAGGAAACGGCCGGAGTTGATTGCGCGGGTCGAAGAGACGACTGACAAGTGGGGCGCGGTTGCCAGCGAGAGAGAGAGAGAGAGAGGGGAGTGGGTCCAGGTAGTCAGTGACTCTGTGGGTGTGGTTGCGAGTGAAAGAAAACGTTTCGCGGGAGGGAGTTGCTGGGCTAGATGGGTCGAGCTGGGCTGGGTTGGGCCAGATTGGCTGTTTGCCTTATTTTTTTCTACCTTTCACTTTTCTTTTTCTGTTTGATTTTCTAGAAATGATTTTTCAACTCTAATTCAAATAAGTTTGAATCCAAATCTTCTCTAGATTTTTATATAGTGAACTTTGTACTCAAATGTGTGTCAAACACTTCTGTTTATCCAAAAGCACTTTGATCAATTGAAAAATAAAATAAACCATGCCTTTATGGGATATAAATAATAGGCATAAAAATTGTTTTTATATTCATACTTTGTTTTGAAATCTTTGCCCAAGATTTGGAAAACTCTTAAGTTTGAACTTAAAACATTACTGAATAAAATAAGTATCTTTCTCATTAGAAAGTAGCACTAAGGCTGGAGCATAAAATAATGAGCAACATATGCTCCTGTTTTTGAAATGGTTTTGAAATGGAACCCTAAATGATCATGGATGCATGATGATACGCATGAGTTTTGAAACATGATTTTAGGGATGTTACAGTATTACACTTGTGGATTGCCACCCAGGAACAAAGGGATTTGAGATGTTTTGTGTTGAGAAGCTTCTAGTGCAACCACATGGCATATGGGTTCTGCCTTGACCAAATAGTATAAGATCCCTCCCTTTATAAAGGTAAGGATCCCTGTGATTGCAATGCTAGTCCCTGGATCAATGCTAGTATCCACAGTTTAAGATGAAGTACATAGAAACAAAGGTCATTATTACATATCATTCCAGAGACAAACATAGTCTTTTACAACTCCATGGCCATAGGCCTAATACAAGAGTTCAAATATAGAATAAGATAAATAAGTCTTAATCTTCATGTGCCATAGGCAAGCATGTTGAGTGTAGACTCATAACCCCTAATCATCATCAGAATAACCTGCAACATCACAAGTTACAGCCACAGTGGGTTAATACATTGGAATAGTATTGGCAAGTGATACCTTAGTAGAATATTAACATCTAGATACTACATGAATTTGGCTAAGTGTAGCTTAGGTTTGCTTTGCTCAAAATAGGTTTTACCTATTAGTTGAAAACACTAAGTTTTTCTTTGACAAAATTTCCCAAGGAATCACCAATAGAAATTGGTGAACCTTCACCCTTGTTCAACCACAAGTTTTAACTTAGAAAATTGGGATGAGCAGATTCTTGATAGCTTCCATGTCTTGATGCTCAAGTTGTCCAATAACAAGGACATGGCTAAGTACTTAGATTCTTCCATCTGCAGAGGTTGTGCACTTTCCCCACAAGACTTGATTTTCACCAAGACAGGACCTTTCAGAAGCCTTCCCTTAGACCAAATGGACGCGCTCCAAACCTATCATCCCACTACCACCAACTGTCCAAATGGCTAATTTATTGCAACCTATATGATCCAGGCAGAGCCCATAATGCCATGTGGCTGCACTAGAAGCTTCTTAACATTTGGCATCTCAAATCCCTTTGTTCCGGGGTGGCTTTCCACAAGTGAGATACACAAGGTAAACCATTGAAATGGGCCTTGTGTAACCACTCAACACAAACCAATCTTTCCATTCCACCTGTGTGTTTCATTCACTTAGTTGTTTTATTAAGCAAAACATAAGTCCAAAGACTTAGAAATATTTCTCATAGCATGATTATATAATCCACCCTTGGTTGCTACTAGCTAGGCTAAGCATGGCAATAGCAAGTATTTTAACTTAGAGGAAATTCTAACATTGCTACAACTACTAGGATTTCCCAAGCATAGCATATAGATACTTAGCAAAAATAATCATGCAAGACCTATACAAAATATTTCTAATGCATAGGTAAAAATATTGGGAAGAAACATGAAGCACCACTTGCCTTGATAGTTTGGGGAGTAGCAACAATCTTCACAACCACAATCACTATTAGCACCAAAATCTACACATAAAATAATGGCACCAAAATCACATAACAAAATATACAAACAAAAATATATGAATGCATGCAAAATGCGATGTGATGATTTTCTACATCAAACAAGACAAGTATACAGTACTGAATCATAAACAAGTTCAAGACACACCAAATAAACTTTATTTGATCTTTAAATCATTTTTCAATTAATTACTATACTCAAATTATGCCTATAAATGTCTCTGAAAAAATAACCATTTTTACAGAGGCAAAACATTAAACACATTGCATAAAAAGATAGGATTTTCTCTCCTGATTCCAATGATATAAAATTTGCAAAATTTGAACGTGGGGATCAAAAGTTATGAATTTTGCAAGTTTGAAACACTAATAGATCAAATTTCTGTTTTAAATCTAAACTTAGGCCACACGGCAACTTCTGATTCGCTGGTACCGATTCGCACGGATCGATCGATGAGGGCCGCTGGATCTAAATGAAAACACACGGCCAGATCTAACGCGTACCTCTTTGCTAAGTGACTCTATCGCGTGCGTTGGATCTAGATCTAACGGTTGCTAATCAAACGATCAAAGTCTGGCGGCGCTGGCGACGATGGCGCAGCGGTGGCGCTCTGTCAGCGATGCTCCGGCGGCTACAAAGGGGGCTGGGGTCAACGGAGGGGCTTACCGAACTCGCAAGGTCATGCTGATGCTCAACCTCTTGCTGGCGTGGACCGGGGCGTGCTATGGAGGTCACTGGGGCTCGTCGGAGTAGCGAGCGGCGTCGGGTTCTTGCAGTCGACGATGTTGCCGACGATGTGGACCGCCCTAACACAAACCGAAGGCGTCAGGCTGTGCACAACAAACTGGCGAACAAGATAGGGTCAAGCAGAAAGCACGGGCGGCTTGGTATTACCTAAATCGTTCACCGGAGTTAGGCGGCGGTTCTGCCGTTTGCAGAGGTTGTCGGGGACGGTGACCTGGGTCATGCGCGGGCAAAGCAAAAGCATCAGGAGAAGCACAGAGACACGACGAACTTGATAGCGTCAAGCAGAATACGAGGGGCGCTCGGTACTCACCAGAATCAGACGTCGGAGCTCGTCGGTACAGCGGCATTGCAACGTGAAATTGTGGCAGCCTGGTGGCGGAGCGAGCGTGTGATGTGAGGGGAAAGACGCAGGGTGAGGAGAGGTATTTATAGCCGGAGCAGGGGCGAGGATCACGCGAGGAAACGCCGGCAATTAAGCCTGCTTCATTCGCGGCAGTGATGGAGGTAACGGCGGCGTCGACGGGGTCGTGGGGTGCGTGGTTTGGGGACGATGCTCGCGTGGCATTTGGGTCCACCAGTCAGCGAGCGCGGGTTAGGTCTGCGCCACGTGAGAGAGAGAGATAAATACCCCGAGTGGGCTTGTTGGGCTGAGTTCGCTATTGGGCTGAAAAGCTGGCGCCAGCCTTTTTGCAATCCTTTATTCCTTTCCTTTTTCTGTTTGAATTTCCAGGAATCAAATTTAAATGAAATCAAATGTGTTTGATTTCAAACTTGTTCTGGAATTTTGTAAAATGAAACCTGCATATTTTTGAGTATAAAACCATGTTGTCTCAATAGACTTGCTTGGTTCCTTTGAAATTTTAAAAATAAACAGTGCGTTAGCACAAGATTTAATAAAGATTGAAAATGGTTTTAAAACCATATTTTGTTTTGGAAATTTTTGTCCATGCTTTGGAACTCAACCAAACTAACTTATGAACAAACAAATCTTGGTTTGAAACAAATATCCTCTCACTAGAGAGTAGCATTGGATCAATGCTTGTTTACATAAAATAATAAGCACCCAAAATGCTTCTATTTTTGTAAAGGGTTTGAAATTGATTCCTAAATGATTATGCATGCATGGATGATATGAAATCTTTGAAAACATGATTTTAGGGATGTTACAAATAGGTTGCAAGAACTTAGCCAGATGGACAGTTGGTGGTAGGGTGATAGGATGGAACACGTCCATGGTGGTCTAAGGGAATGCTTCTGAAAAGTCTCGTCTCGATGCATGTCGAATCTTGTGGGGAAAGTGCACCACCTCTCGAGAGGGTAAAACCTAAGTACTTAGCCGTGTCCCCGGGAACGGACAATTTGAGCATCAAAGACATTGAAGCAATCAAGGATCTCCTCATCCCAATTTCTAAGTTAAAAAAACTTGTGGTTAAACAAGGGTAAAGGTTCACCAATGTCTATTGGTGGTTCCTTGGGTGGTTTCGACAAACAAAAACTTAGTGTTTTCAACTAATAAGGAAAAACCTTATTTTGAGGAAAGCAAGCCTAAGCTACACTTAGCCAAATTCATATAGATGTTAGATACTACTATTCTACTATGGTATCACTTGCCAATACAATTACAAATGTATTGACCCACGGTGGTTGTAACTTATGATGTTGTAGGTTACTCTCATGGAGATTAGGGTTGTGAGTCTACACTCAACACGTTTGCATGTGGCACATGAAGATGAAGACTTCTAGTTATTTACTTTATGTTATGAACTCTATGTATTAGCCTTGGGCTATTGAGTTGTAAAGACTATGTTATCTCTGGAATGACGATGTAATAACGACCTTTGTATATGTGTACTTCATTTTAAACTGTGGATGCTAGCATTTGATCCAGGGACTAGCATCGCAATCACAGGGGCCTTTACCTTAAATGGTGGGCTCTTACAGATGGTATGAGAGCACTGTGTTGCCTATAGGATTATGACCCTAAGTTGGATTAGACTAAGGAAACCACTAGGAAAAATGCAACTCTTTGCAAATTCCACACTTGTTTTTTTCTTCGCGTATACCTGTCCTAATCTTATTTCTCATCTCTATTTGTAGATGTCCGCCATCAACGAAGCCGTCAAGAAGGGACCACTCATGACCATGACATCAGAATGTGAGACGGAGTTTCCCAAGGCAGTCAAAAACCTCATGGTTAGCTTGGGAATACATGGTGAGGACGTGTACAAGAGATTTCTAGTGATGGATGAAGGAGAAGAATATTGGTGGGTGCAAATCCACTTGTACAAAAACAAGGGAGACAACCACAAAGAGTCGGGATTCTGCATGGTCACCAACTCAGAAATGTATATGTCATTCTTTGATTCTACAAGAAATGCAGCTTGGAATGCTATCAAGGAGCTTGGTGAAAGACTCAAGTGTAGAATGCTCAACACTGAAAATGATCTTAGAGAAGAGAAGAAGTATAACCAAGACTTAGAGACCCCCATAAAACATCTAAGGGAAGATATCATAGACTTAGCATATGAGTGAGAATTGTGACGTACTCCGATAGTTGTACCACCACACTTGTCTTTTTGTCGCATTAATAATTTGATCATACCAACCTATGTGGTATGGCAAGTTTTTGTCTAAGTTATGTTTGAACCTTAGTGCTTGTGGTAGATTTTTGTATGCCATGACTTGTATGTTTTTATTGTTGAATGTATGCTTTTGGCTTTTGTTTGACTATCTTGTGTTTTTCTCTCTGCTTGTATTGTTTCTAATTTTTTCTATATCTTATGCAATAGATGCCTAGATTTGATGTCAAGATTGCCGAGGAGTTCAAGGAACCTGCTTCACGTCTTGTGGAGCTCACTAGTGTGCTCAATCTCCCACTCCCTAGTATTAAGGAACTTTAGCTCACAAAGTTCGAGAGGAAGGATCTTTGGGGATTTAGAGTCTCGCAGCCTGGACGCCAGACGGAGCCACTCACCGAGGAGATTACCTTCAAGTTGATGCATGATGACAAGGAGAAGGGACTAGACGTAGTCATGCAGGAGCTACTTGGACGTCTCTGTGGACGTCACTCCACCGAGCTCAGTGGCCTCTACTTCCACCCATTCGGGAGACGTGATGAGCAGGGAGAGGCTGTAGCGTATGATGATGCCACTAGAGAGACTATCGAGCCTGTTCGTCTCTACCTTCAGGACCTATAGAGCCTCGTTAGACACCTCGACACTGATAGGACCAACGCCATGCTTAACAATGACGAAGTACAGGTTCAGTTGAGGGAGAAGGACAATCTCTTCGCAGAACAAGATGAGATCATCAAGGAGATGGAGGCCAGGTTCGAGAGCCAAGACAAGAGGTTCAAGAATCAAGAGAAGAGAGTGCAAGATAGAAACAAGAAGATCAAGGACATGAGGGCTGAGATAGAGCTCAAGGATCTTGAGCTAGAGACTCGGCAGGGAGTGATAGAGAGGCTGGGCTCGCAGAAGAGAGCCCTCCGGGCGAAGGTCGAGGCTTTGACCACCAGCGCGGAGGAGTACAAGACCTCCATGGAGACAGCCGGACTTACTCTAGTGGACGTGGAGGTCGACATGGAGGAGTAGTGTTGATTACTCGGCTATTTATTCATCTATCATCTTTTTATTATCGAGTCGCATTGATCATCCAACATGTGGATGGCTTTGCTAGTGTGTTTACTTTTCCAAAACTTGTTGTTCACGTTGTTTAAACTCTAAGTTTATCTTGTGCTTGGTTATTTGTGATTGATGTTATGTGATGTATTGTGCATGTTAGCATTTATGGGTTATATATCATTACTTATCCTTATTGAAACCACAGATGCCTCCCCGTCGTGCCAATCCCAACCAAAACAACAATAACAACAATGTCAATGAGATGCAGCAGCTGATGACAGCCCAAACTCAGTTGATGCAGATGATGACCCAGTTCATGGCGAATCAGAATCAGAACCAAAACAACAACAACAACAACAACAACAACAACAACAACAACAACAACAACAACAACAACAACAACAACAACAACAACAACAACAACAACAACAACAACAACAACAACACCAACAACACCAACACCAACAACAACAGCAACAACAACACCAACACCAACACCACCAACACCACCACCACCACCAACAACAACAACAACAACAACACCAACAACAACAGCAACACCAACACCAACACCAACAACAAAGCAACAACAACAACAGCAACAACAGCAACAACAGCAACAACAACAACAACAACAACAACAACAACAACGACAACAACAACAACAACAACAACAACAACAACAATCAACAATCAACAATCAACAATCAACAATCAAAACAACCCACCAGCCTTTGATATGCTTACAAGGTTTTTGAGGTTGAGGCCTGCCAAGTTCTCGGGAACCACTGATCCTATGGTATCCAATGACTGTCTATGTTCTGTGAACAAGGACTTGGTCACTGTAGGCTGCACTGATGAGGAAAAGGTCAAATTCGTAGCACATCTGCTTGAAGGACCAGCAGCTACATGGTGGGACAACTTCCAAATCATTACTCCTATTGCGGAAGTGACTTGGGCTATGTTTGAAGATGGATTCCGCACTGCTCATATCTCCTCAGGAGTGATGAGTTTGAAGAAGAAAGAGTTCCACAACCTTAAGCAACGTCATCGCAGTGTGGCAGAATATATTGAGTTCAACAATCTGGCATGGTATGCACCAGATGAGGTTGACACTGATGCTAAGAGGAAGGAAAAATTCCTTGAAGGGCTGAACGATGAGATGTGCATGCAGCTATCTGTTGCATATGTCCCAACTTATCAATCACTGTGTGACAAGGCCACCATATTGGAATGCAAGATGAAACAGGTGGAGAATAAGAAGAGGAAGCATCACTTTGATAAGCATAGTTCTAGATCGTCACACAAGCGTTCCCATGGTGATGATAGTGGAGGTTCTGGATCCCACAAGCATGGAAAGTATAACAGCCACCACAATAGTAACCATCACCATGAAAACAAGCACAACCGTAGTCATGAAAATGATAAGTATAAGAACCACAAGAGTGGACACAAGAGCCATCACAGTGGGAATGGCAATGGAAGTCAGCCGGCTAAGAGAGACATCAACAAAGTTGAGTGCTTCAAGAAGAAAACTGGGCACTATGTGAATGAATGCCTGTAAAAAGAAGGCTGATGGAGCCAACAAGACAAACCCCTTTTAGAAGGGTCAAGTGAACCACATCAATGTGGAGGAAATCTATGAGGAATCTGATGTTGTGGCTGGTATTCAAGCTTATTTCTTTTCAAGTACTTATTCTTTTTGATACCAGTGCATCACATTTATTCATATCAAGAGCATTTGTGGATAAAAATGGACTTCCAACTGAAACTATTGGGTGTCCAATTAAAGTAAGCTCTCCCGGTGGAGAGATGATAGTGAATTTTGGATGTCATGATCTAGTGATAGAATTTGGAAAGTATAAGTTTCCAGTTAGTCTGATAATCCTAGATTCCCAAGGATTGGATGTAATTTTGGGCATGGATTGGATGACTAAGTATGAAGGAGTAATAGATTGTGCCAATCGTACTGTTACACTCACAACCCCGGGTAAGAAACGGATTAGGTTCAAGTCTAACTTTGAATCTGAAGGGAGTAAGCTAAATTCTCTTAAGGGGGTTAGCATAGACAGTGTACCAATTGTGAAAGAGTACCCGGATGTGTTTCTGAAGGAATTACTAGGAATGCCACTAGATAAAGATGTGGAGTTTCTGATTGACTTACTGCCAGGATCTGGACCAATAGCAAAGAGACCCTATAAGATTTCAGTTGATGCGTTGAAAGAACTCAAGAAACAGCTTGGAGAACAGTTGCAGAAAGGATTTATCCAACCAAGTTCTTCGTCTTGGGGTACATCAGTTCTGTTTGTTGAGAAGAAGGATAGAAGTCAAAGGTTATGCATAGATTACCGTTCACTCAATGAGGTGACTATAAAGAGCAAGTACCCTTTGCCTAGAATCAATGATCTATTTGATCAGCTAGAAGGATCCCGTGTGTTATCAAATATTGATCTCCGATCAGGCTATTTTTAGCTAAATATTAGAGAGCAAGACATACCTAAGACTGCTTTTACCACTAGGTATGGATTGTATGAGTATACCGTGATGCCATTTGGATTGACAAATGCACCAGCTTATTTCATGAACATGATGAACAAGGTGTTCATGGAGTTTCTTGACAAGTTTGTTGTCGTATTCATCAATGACATTTTGATCTATTCCAAGAGCAAATAACATTTGCGTTTGATACTTGAGAAACTCAGGGAGCACAAGCTATATGCCAAGTTTAGTAAGTGTGAATTTTGGTTGAGCGAAGTTGGATTTCTTGGACACATTGTGTCAGGATATGGTATAGCTGTCGATCCCGCAAAAGTGTCAGCTGTAACTGAGTGGGAATCTCCCAAGTCAGTTAAGGAAGTTCGTAGTTTCCTAGGCTTGGAAGGATACTATAGAAGGTTCATTGAGAATTTCTCAAAGGTATCTAAGCCAATGACAGAGTTACTTAAGAAAGAAAAGAAGTTTGATTGGACTGAAGGATGTGAATCAGTTTCCAAGAATTGAAGAAGGGACTAGTATCAGCACCAGTCTTGTGTCTGCCAAATTTGGAGAAGGATTTCCAAGTCTATTGTGATGCATCTCACCAAGGATTGGGTGGAGTTTTGATGCGATAAGGAAAAGTTGTGGCTTATGCCTCGAGACAACTCAAAACTCATGAACTGAATTATCCTACTCATGACTTAGAGTTAGCCTCTGTTGTCCATGCACTCAAAACATGGAGACACTATCTTTTGGGAAAACGTTGTGAAGTGTTCACGGATCACAAGATTTTGAAATATATCTTCACCTAGAAGGAACTCAATATGAGACAAAGAAGGTGGCTAGAGATCATTAAAGACTATGACCTGAGTTTGCAATACCATCCCGGTAAAGAAAATGTTGTAGCGGATGCTTTAAGCCATAAGGTTTATGTGAATGGGCTTACTAAGGGAGAATTTCCAAATGATTTGTGTGCCCAATTCAAAGATCTCGTATTGGAGATAGTGCCCGAAGGATATCTCATGTCATTGGAAGTTCAACCAACATTGTTGGACAAGATTAAAGAAGTCCAAAAGTTGAACAAGGAAATTGAGAGATTAAAGGTAAAATTAGTAAAGGGAAGGCTAAAGGATTCCATGAAGATGAACAAGGTACTTTATGGTATGGAAAGCGATTCGCATTCCACAAGACCCGGAGCTTCGGAAATTGATTCTGCAAGAAGCACACAATTCACCATATTCTATTCATCCGGGTAGCACCAAAATGTACATGGATGTGAAGGAAAGATTTTTGTGGAACAATCTCAAGAAAGATATCGTGGAACATATTGCCTTGTGTGATGTGTGTAGTTTGGTGAAAGCGGAACATCAGAAACCGGCAGGGTTATTGCAACCATTACCTATTCCTGATTGGAAATGGGATAAGATTGGTATGGAGTTTATCACTGGATTGCCAAGGACCAGATCTAGATATGATTCCATTTGGGTTGCTGTGGACCGCCTAACTAAAGTGGCTCATTTCATACCCATGCAGACTACCTATACAAGTTCTAAATTGGCTAAGATCTATATGAACAGGATTGTATGTCTGCATGGAGTACCTAAGAGTATTGTATATGATAGAGGAACTCAGTTAACTCCGCATTTTTGGCGACAACTACATGAATCATTGGGAACAAGGTTAGAGTTCAACACAGCTTTTCACCCTCAGACTGATGGACGGACAGAAAGGACCAATCAGATTTTGGAGGATATGTTGAGGGCTTGTGCACTAGACTATGGTGCTAGTTGGGATGAAAGTCTACCTTACGCAGAATTCTCTTACAATAATAGCTATCAAGCAAGCATTAAGATGGCTCTGTTTGAATTTCTTTATGGAAGGAAATGTACCACGCCATTTCTATGGAGTGGAGTAGGAGAAAGAAATTTGTTTGGACCAGAACCGATCAAGGAGGCTGAAGAGAAAGTTAAATTGATAAAGGACAGATTGAAGATAGCCCAGTCCCGACAAAAGAGCTACACAGATCCAAAGCATAGAGAAGTCACCTATGAGGTAGGTCATAGAGCTTATCTTAGAGTCTCACCACTTCGTGGTGTGAAGATATTTGGAGTCAAAGGAAAATTGGCACCAAGATATTTTGGACCATTTAAAATTTTGAGCCGCAAAGGAGAAGTGACTTATGAGATAGAATTGCCAGAATCACTTTCTACTGTTCATAATGTGTTTCATGTGAGTCAGTTGAAGAAGTGTCATTCGGAGATGGAAGAAACATCATTGAAGGACATTATACCTTTGGAAGAGGTTCAGTTAGAGAGTGATCTCACCTATGAAGAGAAACCTATCAAGATTCTTGAGACAATGAGAAAGGGTTAGTCGTACTAAGACCATCAAATTCTGCAAAAGTATAGTGGAATCATCATCAAGAAGAAGCAACTTGGGAAAGAGAAGATGATCTTCAGAAAGACCACCCATACCTATTTGCTAGCCAATCCGAATCTCGAGGGCGAGATTCATCTTAAGGGGGTTAGATTTGTAACATCCCAAATTTCATAAAATGCAAAATTATGTAGAGCTTGAATAATATTTTTTTCAAAGTTTCAAACCAAATAAGACCATACTTATGCCTTTAACTATATACATATGAGGCAAGGGTTTATTTCCATTTTTCAAGAGGCCAAAGTGTTTTTGAATGGTTAGAGGTGTTTGACACACTTTTGAATGCAAGGTTCACAGTACAAAAATCTGGAAAAAGTTTGAATTCAAACAGTTTTGAATTGGGGTTTTTAAACCATTCCTGAAAATCAAATTAGAAAAGAAAAAGGAGATGGAAAAAATAAAAACTTGTGCTGCCTATTCAGTCCAACACCACATCTGGCCCAACAAGCCCACCCGGGGTTCTCCCCCTCTCCCTTTACTTTCTCAACCGTGCGCGCCACACCCTCACGCTCCACACCCTCGCTGACCACTAGGTCCGTCGCCAACTCACCCCTTCATCCCCAGAACCCGTGCTCGCAGATGACATTGTCGCCACCCGTTTCTCCCCTTCACTGCCGCGAATCAATCCACTTAATTATCGTTGATTGCTCGCGTAATTGCCGTCCCGACACCGGCTACTTAACCCCCTCTACCTTGCAGTCATTTCCCCTCACTCGCCACCATCTAAGCGCCTCAGTCGCCTATAATCGAAGCTTGCACCGCCAAGGACCCGAGCACCTCCGACGAGTGATTCTGGTGAGCTCCGGCCCACCCTGCTCCTCTGGTTCACCCTGTCATGCTCGCCACCCTCTTGAGCTTCTTCTCATGCTTTCGCTTGCCTACTTGTGACCTGTAACATCGGCCCACAACTCGCGAGCACCCGACGACCACGACGACGAGTAATTCCGTAAGGTTTGCATGCCTGCCCTCCGATTCAAACCAACATGCGCCGTGACCTTGTGCACCTCCCGATACCCTTCGCTTCTTCGTGACCTAGGTCGCCGCCTCCGTCATCGCTTATGAAGCCCGATGCCAAAGAACTCGACGAGCTCCTTACGCCACGCCCAGCCTCGCCCAAGCCAACTGCACCTTGAGCTTCCTCGTGTCCGTGCGAACCTGGTAAGCCTCGCCACCATCCCCTTTACCCCCTAGTGCCGCCAAAATGTCACCGGCAGCAGCGTCACCACCGCAGTAGCCATCGGCGCCGCTCACTTTTGGTCGCTTGATCCAGAACCGTAGGATTTAGATCCAACGTCGTAGATAGATTACTTAAATGAAACAGTATCATCAAGTCTGGACCGCAGATCTAACTTAGATCTAAAGGACCACGCACGTGATTCGCGCGAAGCGGTACGGGCCAATCAGACACGGCCACGTGTCTGTGCTTTTGATTTAAAATCTGTTTTTAGATCTATTAGCTTTTCAAACTTGTAAAATTCATATCTTTTGATTTGTTTGTCCAAAAATTTCAAATAATATATCATTGTATTCAGAAAATTAAGCCCTACACTTCTGTCAGCTTGAATTATTATTTTACTTCTGGAAATATAGGATTATTTGCAGAACCATTTATAGGCTTATTTTGGCTATATAAATTATTTAGAAAATGTTTTAAAGTAAATTTGAGTTTGTTTAGACTTTAGAAAGTTTAATTTGTGTTAAGTACTATTTGGTTTGACTTGTTTAGTGTATATAATCAGTCCATTGCATTTGCATGCATTCATATGTATTTTGGTTTGAATATTGAAATATCAATTTGGTGTTATGATTTTATGTGTAGATTTTGGTGATTGTGGTGATTGTGATTGTGAGGACTGTTGCTACTCTCCCAACTATCAAGGCAAGTGATGCTCCATATTTTTGTCCTACTATTTTATCTGTGCACTAGTGATATTTTGAGTAGGATTTGCATTGGAAATTTTCTAAGTATAAACTATGCTAAGCCTTGGGAAATCCTAGTAGTTGTAGTCTTAGTAGATTTTCCCTAAGTTAAGAAACTTGTTGTGTTATCATTCTTAGACTAGCTAGTAGAAAACAAGGGTGGAATATTCATGCTATGAAATATTGCTAAGTCTATGACTTGTGTTTTGATTAATAAAATAACTAAGTGAATGAATCACCTGGGTGGAATGGTATGGATGGTTTATGTTGAGTGGTTACACAAGGCCCATGTCTATGGTTTACCTTGTGTATCACACTTGTGGATTTCCACCCAGGAACAAAGGGATTTGAGATGTTTAGAGTTGATAAGCTTCTAGTGTAACCACATGGCATATGGGCTCTGCCTTGACCAAATAGGTTGCAAGAACTTAGCCAGATGGACAGTTGGTGGTAGGGTGATAGGATGGAACACGTCCATGGTGGTCTAAGGGAATTCTTCTGAAAAGTCTCGTCTTGATGCATGTCGAGTCTTGTGGGGAAAGTGCACCACCTCTCGAGAGGGTAAAACCTAAGTACTTAGCCGTGTCCCCGGGAACGGACAATTTGAGCATCAAAGACATTGAAGCAATCAAGGATCTCCTCATACCAATTTCTAAGTTAAAAAACTTGTGGTTAAACAAGGGTAAAGGTTCACCAATGTCTATTGGTGGTTCCTTGGGTGTTTTTGACAAACAAAAACTTAGTGTTTTCAACATATAAGGAAAACCTTATTTTGAGCAAAGCAAGCCTAAGCTACACTTAGCCAAATTCATATAGATGTTAGATACTACTATTCTACTATGGTATCACTTGCCAATACAATTCCAAATGTATTGACCCACTGTGGCTATAACTTATGATGTTGCGGGTTACTCTGTTGGAGATTAGGGTTGTGAGTCTACACTCAACATGTTTGCATGTGGCACATGAAGATGAAGACTTCTATTTATTTACTTTATGTTATGAACTCTATGTATTAGCCTTGGGCTATTGAGTTGTAAAGACTATGTTATCTCTGGAATGATGATGTAATAACAAACTTTGTATTTGTGTACTTCATCTTAAACTGTGGATGCTAGCATTTGATTTAGGGACTATCATTGCAATCATAGGGGCCTTTACATTAAATGGTGGGGTCTTACAAATGTCCACCTATGCAGTTCCCAAGATGACAGATGGTCATGGTTGGGAGGCCAAACTCATAGGGGAGGTGCCTATACTAGGGTGTGTAATTGAAAGGTTGGGATTGATTATCCGCACACTAAGTATGATGATTTAGGTTTAGCCCTGACGGATGTATCGAATGTTGTGGTGAAAGTGTACTACCTCCGCAGAGTGTCAAACTATTCGAATAGCCACGTCCGTGGATATGGACAGTTGGAGTGGCCATACTGTTCCGTCGTCAGATGTTTTGAAAATTACTTGTGAAATGAACTATGACTTTGACTTGACCACAACAGGGTTGTGAATATGAAAACTAAGTTCCCACTTAGGTGTCGTAGAACATTAAACTAGTTTTCTTTACTTCTAAACTCAGTTTGAGATAAACCTGCCTTTTTGCAAATAGACCTAGAGCTTAGGATTCCTACTCAAACTTTTTTACTTGTTAGTATTAGTTTGCGAGTACTTAAAGAGTACTCATGGATTTGTCCCTGGCTATTCCCGTGGCCAGACTATGAAGAGGACTACCAGGATGATGGACAGTAGGAAGTCTATGACAACTAGGATCATCTCCCATCGTCAGCATTGCATGTGACCCTGAAGATGGAGCCTCGACCACGCTACCTTTATTATTATTCCGCTGCATTTATTGTATTAAGACTAGATCATGAGATCCTTTATTTGTAAGACATTTATTATGGTTTGTAATGGATGATGAACTATGGTACCAATCTGTTATGTCTCACAAAAATGGTAATCCCGGGATTGCGATGAACGTCATAACAGGCATGTGGAATTAAAAATCCGGGTGTTGACAAGTTGGTATCAGAGCCATCCTGACCATAGGAGACCCTAGTTAGAATGGAAGCTTGAATCAAAAACTTAGTTTCAAAACAAAGGAAGTGAGTATTTATGAAAACTTATTATCATTCTTATCACTGAGATTCTTTCAAGAAAATTCATGTTCCTCAAAAATTCTTGCAATCGTACATAAAATTTGACACACTTGATCACCTCACTAACATACTCATCCTACATTCTTATAGATGTAAGTCAAGTATAGCAAGTTCTACCAGTTGGGCAACGGAGGAGAACTCATCTTTGAGCGCGATTTAGCCCAACTCTCGGAACTTCTTGAGCGCTCGCACCTCGAGTTCTTTGGAGAACATATCAACAATCATCAAGGAGCAGAACTACAGTGGCTGATAGTTGCAAATCTTAGAGGCAAGATAGAGGCACCCACCTCAGAGGGGATCCAATTCAGCTTGAGGGAGAACAACCGGCTAGATGGACTCGCCAGGGCTTAGCAGGAGGCTATTGCCCGTCTGTGTGGGCAAAGCATCAACCAGATCAATGGCACTTGTTTTGCTTACTACGCAAGGCGTGATGCTATGGGATAGCCATTAGAGGTGCCAGGTCATCCGGAGCTGAAGCATCAGGTGAATCATCTCACCTTCATGTTGTATGATAGGCAGAAGGAGTTGGACAACGCCCGCGCCTATGCCAACCATAACCATGCCATTGCAATGAGAAGAACCGCACCTCGCCATCCTTGCCAAGGAGCGTTATTCACTTTGCCGTCTACGTGACAAGAATGATCGCATCATTGCCTGCCTTCATCACAAGGTGTCATCTTTGGAGGAGACCATCCATGAGCGGGACATGCAGCTTGAGCATAGGGAGAACGCAGGGGAAGATATTCGTGGAGATCCCTACTCATACCTCAGTGATGATGATGATGACTACCTGGAGGACCTTGACATGGACTTCCACACTAATGATGATGATTCCACCTTCATTGATGATGAAGAGGCCACTGGTTCTGATGAGTAGTAGCACTTGAGCACTATCATAGGTGTGAGTTGTATCAGGTCCCACTGTATCATAGCTTCACAGAATGGTTCCTATAAACCATCTATTACTCTAGTTTGGTGTGTGTTTGTATTGGGTGCTATGAATGAATGAAAATAAAGTTGCTAGTTGGCAAAACTAGAGTCAAACTCAAAGTTTAAAAGCTTTTCAAAAAACAAATCCCTGAACCTTAGAAATTTCCCTCTTGTCTCATGATCTATATCAATCTTCAGATGCCTCGCGGAGGGAGCAGCTCATCTCAAGACCCAATGCTGCAAATCTTGTAAATGTTGGTTGCTGACCGTGAAGCTAGAAGAGCTAAACATAAAGCTAATTTAGCCACCGTTCAACGGATAGCTCAGATGGCCAATAATAATCAAGGCCATGGAAACCAGGATAACCATGGATCCAAGCTCAAGAACTTTCAAAACACCAATCCCCCCATATTTAGTAAGTCTGAAGAGCCATTAGATGTCAAGGATCTGCTGCAGACCATGGAGAACAACTTAGAAGTCGCAAGAGTGGAGGCCAATGAGAAAGTGTTGTTTTCCACCCATTATCTGGCAGGTGATGCAAGAGCTTGGTGGAATAGCATCCGTACCATGAATGGAGGACAGAGGATGGCTTGGGATGAATTCAAACTCAAGTTCAGCTAAACCCATGTGCCACTAGGTTTGATTCTGTGGATGAGGGATGAATTCAAGGAGCTGACGAAGGGAAGGATGACTATGGTAGAGTACCGTGATAGATTTCTGTCTCTGTCTGGGTATGCCCCTAATGAGATTGGTACTGAAGCCAAGAAGAAGGAGAGATTCTTGAATGGTCTTCATGATGAGATGCAGACAGTGCTAGTCAACATTCCCTTTACTGACCTTGAAGCCTTAGTGGATTCTGCAATCCAGATGGAAGGCAAGTCAACCAAGCCAATGAGAATCGCAAGCGTCGAATGTTGCATCAACCAGGATCCCACCATACCCCGAAGTATCGCCCCAACCTGTCTGCAGGATATGCCCCAAGAAACAATAGACCCCCTATGTCCCGTTCGAACTATCCCAACCGTGGAGGAGAAAACCCAAGGCCCGGAGGAAACCACAACAAAAACCTCGGCAACTCCAACAATTTCAACCGCAGCACCGCAAGTCCAACAACAACAACACCAACAACACCAATACTGCCCCAAGGACTGGAAGCAATGTCGTGCCTATTGCAGGAAAAGACAAGTCTCTGATTACTTGTTTTGAATGCGGAGTCAAGGGTCACTACTCCAACGAGTGCCCCAAGAAGCTTGCAGCAGCCACCAATGTGAATGCACCAGCTCAGCAGCAACGCCGTGTTCAGCCTAGAAGAAGATTTTCCCTAGGCAACTCACTCAACCGTAATGGCCGCCCTGCTCCACATGAATGTCAAGAAGCTCAGAAGCGCTAGATGTCGTCGGGTATGTTTTCTATTAACTCAAGATTTGCAAGAGTTTTGTTTGATTTTGGAGCATCACACTGCTTGTTATGTAAGAATTTGCATGCACTAGTAAGATTCAACCAACAAAATTGAAGCATGTTATGATAGTTCAAATACCTGGTTCAACACCCAAAGCTAGACAAATTTGCAAGGTCGTACCTATCAGAATCCATGGAATGGATTTTTATGCTAATCTAATAGTACTTGGAACCAAAGGTTTGGAAGTATTACTAGGAATGGACTGGATGTCGAAACATAAAGGATTAATCGATGGTGCCAAGAAAGCCATAACCATGACTAGTACCACTGGAGTATCAGTAGAGCATGTAACTGAGACTTTGCCCCATCAATTCAAGTGCAACAAGAGTCTAGCCCAACCAACTATTGACCAAGTCAGAGTAGTCTGTGAATACCCCGACGTATTCCCAGATGAATTGCCTGGTATGCCCCCAGATCGGGATATCGAGTTTATAATTGAACTGATCCCTGTAACTGGACCCATAGCTTAGAGACCTTATAGTATGAACCCTTCTGAATTAGCGGAGCTAAAGAAGCAACTAGATGCTATGCTGGAGATAGGTTTGATTCAACAAAGTGTGTCGCCATGGAGATCACATGTTTTGTTTGTGGATAAGAAATATGGAGGTAACCGTTTGTGCACAGATTATCGGAAGCTGAATGATGTCACCATTAATAACAAGTATCCACTGTCGAAGATAGAAGACCTATTTGACCAGTTAACCGGTGCCAAAGTGTTTTCTAAATACATCTTAGAACTGGTTATCATCAACTCAAGATTCACGCAACGGATATTCCAAAGACTTCCTTCACCACCAGATATGGATTGTATGAGTACAATGTCATGTCTTTTGGATTAACCAATGCCCCTGCTTATTTTATGAACCTCATGAATAAGATTTTTATGAACTTCTTGGATAAGTTTGTCGTTGTTTTTATTGACGATATTATGATCTATTCCAAATCAAAAGAAGACCATGAGCTACACCCGAGGACCATCCTTGAAACCCTTAGAGAGCATCAGTTGTATGCCAAGTTTAGCAAATGTGAGTTCTGGTTAAAGGAAGTAGGATTCCTAGTACATATCATGTCGGCAGGAGGAATTGCTGTCGATTCTGCCAAGATTAAGGATGCTGAAGAATGGCAAGCCCCAACCACTCAAACCCAAGTTCGCACATTTCTCGGATTAGCAGGATATTACCGCAAGTTCGTAGAAGGATTCTCGAGCATCGCAAGACCCATGACCCGGTTGTTGAAGAAAGATAAGAAGTTTGAATGGATGGACAAATGTGAAGCAAGTTTTCAAGTGCTCAAGAAGAGATTGATTTCAGCCCCAATCTTGATTATGCCGGATATCAAGAAGCCTTTTGATGTGTATTGTGACGCATCCAAGATTGGTCTGGGATGTGTGTTGATGAAAGAAGGCAAAGTCATATGCTATCTGTCCTGATAACTGAAGCAACATGAGCAAAATTACCCTACCCATAACATCGAACTAGCAGCCGTAGTTTTAGCCTTGAAGACATGGTGACATTACCTCATGGGTAACCGCTGTGAGATTTATTCGGATCACAAGAGTCTAAAGTATATTTTCACCCAGAAGGAGCTAAATATGAGGCAAAGGAGATGGATAGACTTAATCAAGGACTATGATCTTGACATTCACTATCATCCCGACAAAGCCAATGTGGTAGCAGATGCTCTTAGCATATTGCCGTGTCGATTGAACACCATGATAAAAGAAGCCTAGCCAAGTTTGCATGAGGAGATGGAAAGTTTCAGAATAGAGCTAGTTAGTGAAGGATTTTTGGCTAGCATAGAGCTTCAAACCACTTTGATCAGTCAGATCAAGGAGGCGCAGAAAGGAAATGCTAGTATCAACGGAATCAAACATCGTATCAGTACAGGGAAGGTACCAGGATTCACCGAAGATGAAGAAGGAGTTTTGTGGTACAAAGGACATATCTGTGTACCAACAGATTCAGAGTTGAAACAGGCTATTTTGCAAGAAGCCCATGATACTCTTTATTCTATCCACCCGGGAGGAACCAAGATGTATCAGGATTTGAAGGAGCAATTTTGGTGGCACATGATGAAGAGAGAAATCGGAAGCTACATAGCCAAATGTGATATCTGTCAGAGAGTCAAAGCGGGACATCAGAGACCCACATAACTGTTGCAACCTTTGCAGATTCCGAAATGGAAATGGGATTCTGTAGGAATGGATTTTATCACCGATTTTCCTACATCTAGTAGGGGAAATGACTCTATTTGGGTCAAAGTGGATAGACTATCTAAAGTAGCCCATTTCTTACCGGTCAAGACCACTTATCAAAGTTTGAAGCTAGCAGAGTTGTACATTGCTAGGATAATCAGTTTGCATGGAATCCCCAAGAACATTGTGTCGGATCGAGGAACCCAGTTTACCTCGAGATTTTGGAAGAAAGTCCAAGAAGGATTAGGAACGAAACTGGATTTCAGCACAGCTTATCACCCGCAGACTGATGGACAAATGGAGCGAGTAAACCAGATACTCAAAGATATGTTGAGAGCTTGTGTGTTGGAATATGGATCTGAATGGGAGGACTGTCTGTCTTTTGTAGAATTCTCATACAACAACAGTTACCAAGCCAGTTTGCAAATGGCCCTATTGAGTTTATGTATGGAAGGAAGTGTCGTACCCCACTGAATTGGTCGGAAGTAGGAGAGAGTCGGATTTTTGGACCCGACATCCTAAGAGAAGCCGAAGAGAAAGTTCACAGAATCCGTGAGCACCTTAAGACCGCCCAATATAGACAGAAGAGTAATGCCGACAAGAGACGTCGAGATCTAGCCTTCACTATCGGAGATTTTGTGTATCTGAAAGCATCACCCTTGAAAGGAATGCAATGTTTCCAAGTGAAAGGGAAGTTAGCCTCCAGATATATTGGACCCTTCAAAATTTTGAATCGCCGAGGTGAAGTGCCATATCAATTGGAACTGCCGGAGGAGATGTCAGCTATGCATGATGTGGTCCATGTCTTGTTACTTCGTAAATGCCTAGAAGTCCCGGAGAAGACCGAACTTTTCAAGAATATTGATCACAGGACCATAGAGATCAACAAGGACCTAAGATATCCTGAAGTACCCATTCGTATTTTGGATGAAGCCTTCAGAACCACCAAAACCTAGAGTATCAAGTTTCTCAAGATCTAGTGGAGTAACCATACTGAAGAAGAAGCTACCTGGGAGCGAGAAGATTGCATTAGGACAGAGTTTCCAGATCTCTTTAGTTCCTAGTTTTCTTTTTCTTAAATCTCGATACGAGATTTTGTTTAAGGAGGGAAGGTTTGTAACATCCCAAAAATGTTAAACAAGAGTATCAAGTTCTAATCACCCAAGTTTAGGGTTCAAAAAATCTTTGTTATTAAAATTAATATGAATGCATTGTGACACCCCCGGAATCAGGGCTAAACAAATCCCAGACCTTCGTCTAACATAAGCTTAACCTTGAGCTCGAGAATATCCAGTGAGGAATCGGTACACAACAGTGACCCTATGACACAAATTTTATTACAGCAAGCTCATAAATGAGCAGAGAACCAAATTATTACAAGCAGAGGTCACTTACCACAAACATCAAACAACGGAAGGCAAATTATGCTATTAAGTATAGCAAACTTAACAAATGGCCTAAGAGGCCTGAAGCATAATGATGACGTCCCAGCCCATAGATTCCAGGCTGTCGGCCGGGAACCCCAAGCTACTCGTTGATGTCGATGTAGTACGTAAATCATCTTCAGGTGAACACTTACTCTGCCAAAAGTATCAACAAAGCAAGGGTGAGTACAGGGTGTACTCCGCAAGACTTATGGTTGGTGGAGTTGTTTTGCATAAATCCACTTTTGTTTATAAAACAAGAGAGAGAGAGAGAGAGAGAGAGAGAGAGAGAGAGAGAGAGAGAGGAAGCTCGTCCAGTCAGAGTATTTTAAAAGGGGATAAGAGAGCGACATCTCCAAAGCATTGATCATCATCTTTGATATCCACCAAATCATCATCATCTACCAACTAGGATCACCCCCTCTTACCCATGAGGAAGCATCCTTAAGCACACGTTGATCTGTCCAGTTTTACGATTAGGTTATAGTTCTCTATGATCTTGAGTCCGGTAGCCAAGTCGTTAATAACCGTGAACACGGCTTTTCGAAAAGATTATTACCCTGCAGAGGTGTACAACTTTACCCACACGTACTAACCTTCTCTTAATGCCACAATGATTAGCCCTCTTCCCTGGAAGGCTGGCAGAGGGTGGTTAGACACGACCTTTACCTTGCTTTCGCCGAGACCATGAGTCACGCAATAAGTATGGTTCCGCCATAACGGGTCAAATCCTGAAGCCGGTACTTAAAGATGTGAGGCGAGGTTGGTTTACCAGGGGCGCCATCAACCCCAAGCAACCACGGCCACGCTTCCCTACCTGTTATGAATGCACCTTCTTCACCTGGCAAATCTTTCAAAAGGTTTTCTATGCATATGTCGAATAGAACGCCCGAACTATGTGACTCATGAAATCTACTAGGCAAGTTAGTTGCTCGTGAGGTTGTCCAGGCCCCGTGTGGTTGTATGCTCGTCTTGGTTCCAAAGGCAAGAACTCAGGTCCTAGTGGTGGCGAGCATGGGACTAGAAAAGCCACATCCCACCGTGGCCTCCCATACAAGCCTTAGCATATTTAATCACATATCACCTCTGACGTCATCTCATCACGTTCTCCTGTCATACTAGATTCTCTGCATCTAATACATCATCTGGATGAACCAGCACTGACAGTTATGCATGGCTAAGCAAGACACAGATATAAGCTCTTGCAGTGCACACAAGCCAAACATAGTTACGCTAGGAGCAGTGGATCAGGTAATATAAGCTCAAAGGGACTATGCAATAGATAGGATACTCTATCTATCGATAAAATACCACAGTAGAATCATATGCATCATGGAAGAATTGAAATGTTTTCGAAAACATAGGATTATATCATGGTGGAGCTATGGTTGCCTTTGCCAGTTGATAGTAGGTAGACAGATCTTCGGAGGCCTTGTACTTGACTTGGTTAA
The DNA here is from genome assembly GCA_023614405.1 of Avena insularis. NCBI lineage: Eukaryota > Viridiplantae > Streptophyta > Magnoliopsida > Poales > Poaceae > Avena > Avena insularis. The sequence goes on along the minus strand of JAJUPC010000618.1, from coordinate 37,092 downwards.
AGTTGATCAAGTATTGTTCTTTGATCTTCGAACTTCGAAGGTGTTGACCTCGGTCTTCGATCTTGATCTCGATATCGTATTCTACCGGGAAGAACCAAACACCGGAAATAAAGGGGAAACAATCAACACATTGCATCAATGCAATGCTCAAACAAGAATAATGAGATGACAAGTTAATTTGCATTGAATTGAAACCCTAAAGCATGCTCGACAAATTAATTGGGGTTCCGAGGGTGAAAACCCTAACTCGTGGAAACTCCGGATGTATAAGAGAGGGGTTACTAGGTTCTTCTAATTAAACTTGTCTTGAAAGTTGTTGAACAATGCATGATTATAGTGCAATTAGATAGCTCTCATTTTTCTGAACATTTTGATATATTATACATATTTTTATGACTTATAAATAATTACTTATTAAATTTATAAAATTTATCCTTTTTATGAAATTATTAAAAGCTGGTTAAACCTTTTACATCGCAGGCATACCAAGCCACAGTGACTGACAGAGGGGCCCGAAGCCACCTCAGCAGCCACACAAGCAAAGGGGAAATAGGGGCATCTGTCACCGGGGCAGAGGCTACCCACTCCGACTGGCGGGTGGGGCCGAGGCCACGTTGGCAAGCCATGCAGGCGCCACGCGGGCCTCGTCGGAGAACGGTTAGACGGCGGCGGAAGACGGTGCTAGGGGCGACCTGGGAAGCGCGGGTGCTTGCGTTCGAACCAGCGCTTCGCGCTGGACCGAATAGGCCGGCGCCGCTAGCGGGAGGTCGCCGGAGGACGACGCACGGCAGGCAGCGGCGGCGCTTGCAGATCATCAGCGCGGCAGCACTACAGCAAGCAAACGAGCTATATGAGGGTGCCATAGGCACCAGTGGCTCACCATAGTTGCTGAGGGAGGGTCGGAGAGGCCGAGCGAGGTCGGACGCGGCTGGATTCGACGGCTACGGTGGTGGAGCTTGTTGGAGACAGAGGGGTCAATTGTGCCGATAGGGGCCTCTTCGTCTTGGGCGTGTGGGGGCAATCGACCTAGTCGACAACGACAGTCATGACGGTGGCCTCGAACAGGAGAGGGGAGGCCGGGAACGACGGTAACGACGAGGTCATGGCCGGAGCTAGGGTTCGGGTTTGTCACAGAGAGCGAGAGAGAGAGGGCACGGGAGAGGATAAGGCCAGGGGTGAGGGAGAGAGGCGTGTGGGGCTCGTTCTTATCCTCACGAGCGTCGGCAGCGTGCATCACGGTGGCGGGGCAGCATCGGGCGGTCACGGCGGCGACAGTACCGCTTCAAGGCACACCGCGAAGACGACCACTGATGTAACATCAAGGGGTACCGGACCTAGCTGGCATGGACGAGCTGTGGTGGGCTGGCTGCGGGCACACTGAGCAGAAGAGAGAGAGGAGAGCAATATGGGCTCGGCCCATTTAGCTGGTCTGACTCTGTTTTTATTTACAAATTATTTTTTCTTTTTCTGTTTTCAAATTTCTGTTTGTTTCTTTGTTGTATTTTCAATTTGTAAACTTTCTAAACTATTTCTGAAATACAAGAAGGTTTATAAGATTATTTAAAACACATAGGGGCCCTTTATACTATTTGGGCTCCACAAATTTTGTACTTTTTAAATTCAAACCATTTTTAATTGCTTTTAGAGAGATAGGGAAAACTAGGGTTTTAGGGTTTGATTTATTTCCTCAATGCAATTTTAAGAAATGATGCTTATGCAATGCACAAACAGAACCCTAATATAAAATTAGCTAAAAGTGGGGTGTTACAGCTCTATCCCCCTTACGAGAATCTCGACCCGAGATCCCAAAGGTAGGAAGAGAGACAGAGAGAGAAAGAAATAGGGCCACTCTAGAGATAAGAGGGAACACACTAAACGACACAAAGAGTATCTCATGGTCAACTCATGGATGGAGTGTTCAGAAACAACTTTGATATGACGAACATGAAACACGTCAAGGTAACAGAGGAAACAAGAGGAGAGGTTTCAAGTTGTTAGATAATCGGTCTTCATAAGGATTGAGACCTTGGAGCTTACAGGAGGGTTTGAAGCTTCCGGGAAGGAAGGTTCCAACAGAAAGAACATGACCACAGACTTCAAGAGATGAACCTCTACTAAACGAATTAAGTAGAGATTTCAGGTTGCAGAGACATGGATCAATAAAACCAAGCTGTTGAACTACTTTTGAAACAGAAGGGTCACTCTTTCATCCAATAGAAGACCAAGACAGAAAGGTGTTTCGTGGAGAGGACTCATAAAAGTCACAAGGAACATGTAGCAAGTGAAACTATTGATTACCAAAAGCATAGTGACTCTTAAAACATGGTTATGAGAACGAAGGAAACTCTTTATTCATCCAGATTTATCAAAATCTTTGCCAAAGATCATGATAACACTTTACACCACTAAGATGAACGGTTAAGAAGATTCCTGATGACACGAGAAGAAAGAAACTTCATTCTCAGACTTCATCTACTTGGCACAACAGGGTTCTTGCCAACATGAATGGTCTGGAGGATCGACCGAGAGACATTTAGCAACACTACTTTAAATGTTCTCCTTGATGTTCGAGAAAGTAGACATCAAGTAAAGGTCGGACTTCGGATACAAGGAAACCATAAACACAACTCCTATAATCAATTATAGAAGAAGCTTCATGAAGAGTGGTTGATATTGTTGAATCAAGAGATTATGACAAAGGGTCTTTCCGGCTAAGTGTGTCAACCATTACTTCAATCTTGCCAGATTTACAAAGAGACCTATGTCAAAATCTTGAGGAACACCAACCATCATTGCTACTTGATATTCAGCTTTGATTAGGGGGAATGATATTTCAGACTCAGCATGTCCGAATATAAAGGGTGCAACAATTACCACAAAGGTAAAGTCACTAGATTACCAAGATATGGACTATAGTGCTAAGCTCCAAAAAGATGAGCTAGATTGCTATACCCATGTATTAGCAACTTGTCGAGAGACAACTGCATACGCATAAGTACTCACAATAGAACACATATGCATCCTTAAGGAACGGAGATAACTCTACTCGAATCCACGGTGACATCTTTCAACAATTGCATGTTAACCAGAGGTTACTTCTAACATCCAGAACACATACTTCGAAATGACCCGAAGATGGTTCTCGAAAGTTTCCAACACCAATGTCAATTGTTCCATATGAATCCATTCCAACATGGAGAAGATAAGGATGTTGTCGATGGGCTCAACAGCAAACTTACCAAGGCACTCCAAGAAGATGGACTCATATGTTGTATAACAAGGCAAGAGTATTGGTCAGACCAAAGACATGAAGATGTACTCAAGTGAAACATCACAAGAAGAAACATCATCAAGATAATCCTTGGAACTGAGTTTGATTTGACGATAACCCAAATCAAATCAAATCAAAGATTGGGGAGAATAATATATCCATAAAGGAAATACTATCTTTCTTCAACACGAACAAAACTAGACATCCTTTTAGAAAGGAACTGGGTCGGATAAACTTTTGTCTTACAACTCTCCAAGTTGTTGTTTAAGCTCAACCAACTAGTTCAGGGGTATCCAGTACAGATCCTTGGAGAAAGGTGTAGTTCGGATAACTTGCTTGCTCAAGAACTTGACATCACGGTCATGTGGCAACATGGCAATACTTCTAGAAAGACATCCAGAATATCACAAACCACCAATATGTCACTTAGTTCAAGAGGAAACTTGCTTATTAAGCAAGGAGACACAGTCTCGGAGCTTCGGTAACAGCCTAACTCTTTGACTGAAGAGAGTGTACCAGAATAACGGACTTGGTAGCACAATCAAACTTCATGTAGTGATAGGGTTAACCAATCACGCTAAGAATGACTCAAATGTCCTTAGATTTCAAAACAATAATAATTGCTAGAATCTCAAATGACCACATTATTGCGCACACTCATCATTCACGAGCGCGAAAGCTCGAGGAAGGGTGGGTAACAATGTGTGAGGGTATCACTGCATTAAGGGTTCATGAAACTCAACACAAACTCTTACTATAAAAGGGTGTGATACTTTAAGGTAGAATAGATAGAAGCTATCGATGCCTCTTGATCTGCGGATTACAACACTTTGACCTGGTCCTAGATACGACGAGGTACTAGAGTTTGTTTCTCCTAGACATCCCGAAATGGTTTGTCATGACGGACCACAAGAGTATCTTGCATCAGGAGACACCTATGCACATTTACTACTTGGCTACCAACTGGTAGACAAAGGTCAGAAAACGACAAGGAAAGAAGAACATGGTCAGGATAGAATCCCAAGATATGGATGCATAAGTCAACAATCTTCCGAAAACCAATGCAGAGAAGGAAAGGTGTGGCAGAGTCACAAATATATATATATATATGCGAGACTCTCGACGAGTACTCTTGTCGTGATCTATTTGGTTCCATTAAAGAACATTTGCCATAGCATGTGGTAGGGAAGTCCTTAATTTTCACAATTAAATCGCGACAAAGGCCACAAGCTTGAAGGCTAGAATTGTAATACAAGCCATCCTGAGGTAATATATGAACATTAGCGACAGGGGTCAAAGGAATGGATCTTGGGTTAAAGGTCAGCTTCATGTACAAGGTTCAGAACATGAGAATCTAGCACCATCAGGGATCTTAGGTTCAAGTCCAAGGGTTAAAACCCGAGAAAAGAGTAACTACTGCTTGAGTGACGTAGCGTACACTTCAAGGTAGTAACCACAAGGTAGCTTCCAAAAGAAGATAAGACTTCTGAAGTACCCAACAAATAAAAAGGAGGCGCGCGAGGCGAAAGGAAACCTCGAAGCCTAGAACAGAGTACTGTGGATCAACAATATAATATTGTGGGTCCAAAAGATAGAGAGATCATGATAGAAAGGAATCTCTCAGTTGAACAAGAGTAAAGGGAACAAGGAATTCACAACACACACAACTCTAAAGAACTCAACACTAGGTCAACTGGTTGAGAAACGACATGCCAGGAAGGCACCTAAGCTTTGAAAGACTAGAAGAGATATCAAAACTTTTCCAAAGTCAACACAAGATAAGATGACCCAGAGTTAGAGCAAAACTGGATAAGAAGAAAAGAAGCATACTAGAGTTTTCGCAAATACTTTTCATCTTTTAAAATAGTTTTCACAAACACTAGACTCAACATCGACCAATAGCAAGGTTTTCCTACGATCGGTACTGCTCTGATACCAAGACCTGTGACACCCCCGGGAACAGGGATAATAAAATCCCAGACCTCCGTCTGACATAAGCTTAACCTTGAGCTCGAGAATATCCAGTGAGGAATCGGTACACAATAGTGACCCTACGATACAAAATTTATTACAGCAAGCTCATAAATGAGCAGAGAACCAAACTATTACAAGCAGAGGTCACTGACCACAAACATCAAACAACGGAAGGAAAATTATACTATTAAGTATAGCAAACTTAACAAATGGCCTAAGAGGCCTGAAGCATAACGATGACGTCCCAGCCCATAGATTCCAGGCTGCCGAGCGGGAACCCCAAGCTACTCGTCGATGTCGATGTAGTACGGAACTCGTCTTCGGTTGAACACTTACTCTTCCAAAAGTATCAACAAAGAAAGGGTGAGTACAGGGTGTATTCCGCAAGACTTATGGCTGGTGGAGTTGTTTTGCATAAAGCCACTTTTTTATAAAACAAGAGAGAGAGAGAGAGAGAGAGAGAGAAGAAGCTCATCTAGTCAGAGTATTTTAAAAGGGGATAAGAGAGCGACATCTCCAAAGTATTGATCATCATCTTTGATATCCACCAAATCATCATCATGAATCAACTAGGATCACCCCCTCTTACCCATGATGAAGCATCCTTACACGCTGATCCGCAGCTTTTATGATTAGGTTATAGTTCTCTATGATCTTGAGTCCAGTCGCCAAGTCGTTCATAACCGTGAACACGGCTTTTCGAAAAGATTATTACCCTGCAGGGGTGTACAACTTTACCCACACGTACTAACCTTCTCTTAATGCCACAATGATTAGCCCTCTTCCCTGGAAGGCCGACAGAGGGTGGTTAGACACGACCTTTACCTTGCTTTCGCCGAGACCATGAGTCATGCAATAAGTATGGTTCCGTCGTAACGGGTCAAATCCCGAAGCCGGTACTTAAAGATGTGAGGCGAGGTTGGTTTACCAGGGGTGCCATCAACCCCAAGCAACCGCGGCCACGCTTCCCTACCTTTTATGAATGCACCTTCTTTACCCGGCAAATCTTTCAAAAGGTTTTCTATGCATATGTCAAATGGAACGCCCGAACTATGTGACTCATGGAATCTACTAGGCAAGTTAGTTTCTCGTGAGGTTGTCCAGGCCCCGTGTGGTTCTACGCTCGTCTTGGTTCCAAAGGCAAGAACTCAGGTCCTAGTGGTGGCGAGCATGGGACTAGAAAAACCACATCCCACCGTGGCCTCCCATACAAGCCTTAGCATATTTAATCTCATATCACCTATGACATCATCTCATCACGTTATCCTATCATACTAGATTCTCTGCATCTGATACATCATCTGGATGAACCAGCACTGACAGCTATGCATGGCTAAGCAAGACACAGATATAAGCTCTTGAAGTGCACACAAGCCAAACCTAGTTATGCTAGGAGCAGTGGATCAGGTAACATAAGCTCAAAGGGAGTATGCAATAGATAGGATACTCTATCTATCGATAAAAGACCACAGTAGAATCGTATGCATCATGGAAGAATTGAAATGTTTTTGAAAACATAGGATTATATCATGGTGGGGCTATGCTTGCCTTTTCCAGTTGATAACAGATAGACAGATCTTCGGAGGCCTTGTACTTGACTTGGTTAAAGTTGATCAAGTATTGTTCTTCGATCTTCGAACTTGGACGGTGTTGACCTCGGTCTTCGATCTTGATCTTGATATCGTATTCTACTGGGAAGAACCAAACACCAGAAATAAAGGAGAAACAATCAACACATGGCATCGATGCAATGCTCAAACAAGAATGATGATATGACAAGTTAATTTGCATTGAATTGAAACCCTAAAGCATGCTCGACAAATTAATCGGGGTTCCGAGGGTGAAAACCCTAACTCGAGGAAACTCTGGATGTATAAGAGAGGGGTTACTAGGTTATTCTAATTAAACTTGTCTTGAAAGTTGTTGAACAATGCATGATTATAGTGTAATTAGATAGCTCTCATTTTTCTAAACATTTTGATATATTATACATATTTTTCTGACTTATAAATAATTACTTATTAAATTTATAATATGTATCCTTTTTCTGAAATTATTAAAAGCTGGTTAAACCTTTTACACCACGGGCATACCTAGCCACAGTGACTGACAGAGGGGCCCAGAGCCACCTCAGCATCCACACAAGCAAAGGGGAAACAGGGGCATTTGTCACCGGGGCAGAGGCTACCCACTCCGACTGACGGGTGGGGCCGAGGCCACATTGGCAAGCCACGCAGGCGCCACGCGGGCCTCGCCGGAGAACGGTCAGACGGCGGCGGAAGACGGTGCTAGGGGGCGACCTAGGAAGCGCGGGTGCTTGCGTTCGAACCAGCGCTTCGCGCTGGACCGAATAGGGGCGGCGCCGCTAGCGGGAGGTCGCCGGAGTAGGACGCATGGAAGGCAGCGACGGCGGTGCTTGCAGATCATCGGCGCGGCAGCACTACAGCAAGCAAACGAGCTAGAGGAGGGTGCCATAGGCACCAGTGGCTCACCACAATTGCTGAGGGAGGGTCGGTGAGGCCAGGCGAGGTTGGACGCGGCCGGATTCGACGGTGACGGTGGCGGAGCTTGTCGGAGACAGAGGGGTCGGTTGCGCCTATAGGGGGCTCTTCGGCTTGCCCGTGTGGGGGCGATCGACCTAGTCGACGATGACAGTCACGACGGTGGCCTCGAACAGGAGAGGGGAGGCCGGGAACAACGGGAACGGCGAGGTCCTGGCCAGAGCTAGGGTTCGGGTTCGTCATAGAGAGCGAGAGAGAGAGAGGACGAGGGAGAGGATAAGGCCAGGGGTGAGGGAGAGAGGCGTGCGGGGCTCGTTCTTATCCTCAAGGCCGGGCAGCACAGATCAAATGTAGGGCAGCATCGGCGGTCACAATGGCGACAGTACTGCTTCAAGGTCGCCTGCGAAGACGACGGCGGACAGAACGTCGAAGGGGTACCGGGCCCTAGCTGGGCTACGGACGGGCCAGGTGGGATGGCTGTGGGCGCACTGAGCGGAAGAGAGAGAGGAGAGCAAGATGGGCTCGGCCCAGTTAGCTGGTCTGGCTCTATTTTTATTTACAATTTTTTTTCTTTTTTTTCAAATTTCTGTTTGTTTCTTTGTTGTATTTTGAATTTGTAAACTTTTTGAACTATTTCAGAAATACAAGAAGGTTTATAAGATTATTTAAAACACATAGGGGCCCTTTATACTATTTGGGCTCCACAAATTTTGTACTTTTTCAATTCAAACCATTTTTAATTGCTTTTAGAGAGATAGGGAAACTAGGGTTTTAGGGTTTGATTGATTTCCTCAATGCAATTTTAAGAAATGATGCTTATGCAATGCACAAACAGAACCCTAATATACAATTAGCTAAAAGTGGGGGTGTTACATGCATGTGTGTGTGTCTGATTATTGCATGAATGCTTGCAATGCCATGTTTGATTATTATTAATGATAAGGAGTGGTTTAAATATGAAAACAATATCATTTAGATCATTTCCAAGGAGAATCAAATGAAGAGAAAATCAAATATAAGAAATATGACCAAATGGTCATTTTGGCCAAACTTGTTCACTAGACCACTTTGGCTGTTCCTAGTCAAAGATTTCTAACAGAAACAAATCCAATTCTTTTCACCCCTTTCTAGATCAAGTAAAAGTGAACCCAAGCCCACCTTACAAACCAACAGAAACAAATTCCAAATCAATTTAAAGGACAATTAAAAATTGAATCATGTGTAGGTACTAAGATGGCCATTCCTCCAAAATCACTCAAATCAATTCCCCTTGCCAAACCCAAGCAACCAGAGACTACTAAGCTTATGACCAGAGAACTCACCAAAATTCATCCAAAAATTCAAACTTTGAATTCATGTGGCCATTTCATCAAACACCTGGTGAGCACAGTAATAGCTGCAAAGTATTATTGTTCTTGATCAATGCCTTGTCTACCCATTGCCCCCATTTCACTCCCCTTATCTCCCCCAATGCCTAGCATTGCATTGAAGCAGCCCCTTCCTTGCCGTTGCACCAGTGTCGCGCCACCCGAGCCATCTTGCCGGTCAAGCATGGACAGCTCGCAGGAGCCAGCCCCGCACTTGTCCATGATGTCTAGGAGACAGGCCACCGTCCACCGCCACTCCCTATCCACCCCTCACTCGTAGCTAAGCCATGGACCACCAGAAAACCGCCGCGCCCATTTTCTCTGCGCCGTGCCGAGAGTACGCCAGAGCGCCTCAGCTGACACGCGTGCACACGCCGTGCCTCGCCCTCACCGCGCGTACCTGCACTTGCCATGACCCTAGCTACCTCCCAGACATGACCGTTCACCACCGCGCGACACGAAGCCCCTATACGCCGTCTCGAACACCGCCGTTCCCGCATAGAGCACGGATCGCGCCCGACCATCCTCGACCGCCCCATGCCGTGCCATTAAGCGTGTGACGACCGCCAGGAAACACCGCACCATCCTACGCCCTCAGCCATGCCGTTAGCCCTCTGTATCATCATCACTGACGAGCCCAGCCCATGCCGCTCTGCCCCTCTCGCCGATGTATAAATAGAGGCCACCCCCGCCTCAATTCTTCACACCATCTCACTCCCCTCTCTCTCAGAACCACCCCACACCTTTCCCTGGAGCAAGGCGAGCTCTAGCCCGCCGGAATTTCAACGGAGTCCGCCACTACAGAGGAAGAGAGGAGCCGTTCGAACCGCTGCCGTCGACAACGTCGTTCGCCCCATCGCCAACCCTAGCTGGAGCCCAGGTGAGCCACCGCGTACCCCCACCATCGCTGTTAGGGTTCAGTCTTGCCGGAGCCATCCGACGGAGATGACAAACCACATCCATAGATCTTAGTCTAATCGTAGGGCCTAAATTGAAACGTATCGCTTCGGTTGGAATGAGCCACTGACTAGTAGGGCCCCCCCTGTCAGCAGCCCACTACGCACGCGTAGTGCAGCTGGGCCGGCCCATTTCCTTTCCCGCGCGTAGCCTAGAGTTTGAAATAATCTTTTTCCATTTTAATGAAACCCTAGTTCACTCAGTGACTTTGAAATTCAATTCAAACAGATTCACTGAACCAAATTCCATGATTCCAGTTTTGCTAGAAAGATATTGAAATTATCAATCCAAGCCCGTTGGATTCAAACCATTTGAATTTATAGATCACCTATAGTAAAAGTAACAAGACAGAGACTTTTCCACATTCAAACATTTTTCAAAAATCAACCATAAATGCTTTTGAGTTGATTCCAACTCTCAAAATCCACATTTGACAAGATCTAACTGAATATGTAAAAATAGTTAGGTTTACATGAAGTGATCTTGGACTAGTACTAAAATAATGCCCCATAGGCATTTCTAGTCACTTTAATTGTATAAAATAGTTTTTTTTTAAATTATAAAATATGACCACAACTTTAAATCACATTCCCAAGTATTAGAATATGTGGTGATGATATGTGTCAACATGATCACATATTTTAATTGGAGAATATTAAATCTTACGTAGTTTTCAATGAGTAGAAATTACTTTTCTAAAATAAGATAAATAATACTAGGTCTTTATTTCATGTGATGATTGTGATGATGCTAGATCATCTAGTGTGAACCTTTGTGTGCCAAATAGAGGTAGTTAAGTATTGTTTGGTAATTGTTTACCTCGTATTCATTTATATACGCCGATGTCGACCAAAGCTATGAGGAGGAGGAGTACTACGAAGAAGAAGAAGAAAACTTCAACCACTGCACCAATCAAGGCAAGCTAATACTTGCAAGCCTAACACTACAAGTTAACTATGCAAGCTAACACTTGCAACTTTCGTAACTATGCAAGCTAGATGCATTAGGCATACTTTGGTTATGAAACCTGATTATACCAATCCCAAGTTTTACTTGCAAGCTTCATTCTTTTATTTCTTTATCAAAGTTCTTTACCTTATATTAGTGACTTCTGAGTTTTGGAAAACTAGTATAGATAGCATAAAGAACATAAAACTAGGCATAAGTAGTTAGAACTAGATGTTATCAAAAGGCATAAGACCAGATTTAGATAGTCACACTTGATTAGCACCCCTCATTAGTGAATACCCTCAATTTTAGTGGCTAGTGCTAAGCATAAAATTTGATCACTTTTGATTGGAATACTTGGTGAAAATGATTATGCAAACCTTGGAATGAAGATTCATTCTATTGAAATGTTTTGACATGTGTTATGAACACAAGACGATTTGATGATGAAAATGTTGAGGCATGAGCCTTAGCCCTTTTATAAAATGATGGTTGGGTTCGTATGTGATACCATTCCAATTTTACCGTACAACCACAATACCCGAATTTGGGTAGGGCTTGAATGGAAGCATATATGTCTTAGTATGGGTTCCCTTGAGGAAGAGGTTGAGCTGAGGCTGCCTCATGAATGTTAATGTCCACCTATGTAGTTCCCAAGATGACGAATGGTCATGGTTGGGAGGCTAAACTCATAGGGGAGGTGCCTACACTAGGGTGTGTAATTGAAAGGTTAGGATTGATTATCCGCATACTAAGTATGATGATTCAGGGTTAGCCCTGACGGGTGTATCTAATGTTGTGGTGAAAGTGTACTACCTCTGCAGAGTGTCAAACTATTCGAATAGCCGCGTCCGCGGTTATGGACAGTTGGAGTGGCCATACTGTTCCGTCGTTAGATGTTTTCAAAATAACTTGTGAAATGAACTATGACATTAACTTGACCACACCAAGGTTGTGAATATGAAAACTAAGTTCCCACTTAGGTGTTGTAGAACATTAAACTAGTTTTCTTTACTTCTAAAATCAGTTTGACATAAACCTGGCTTTTTGCAAATAGACCTAGAGCTTAGGATTCCTACTCGAACTACTTTAATTGTTAGTATTAGTTTGCGAGTACTTAAAGAGTTCTCATGGATTTGTCCCTGGCTATTCCCATGGCCAGACTATAAAGAGGACTACCAGGATGATCGACAGTAGGAAGTTTATGACAACTAGGATCATCTCCCATCGTCAGTATTGCCTGTGACCCTGAAGATGGATCCTCGACCATGTTACCTTTATTATTATTCTGCTGCGTTGATTGTATTAAGACTGGATCATGCGATCCTTTATTTGTAAGACCTTTATTATGGTTTGTAATGGATGATGAACTATGGTACCATTTTGTTATGTCTTGCAAAAATGGTAGTCCTGGGATTGTGATGTACGGCATAACAGGCATCTAGGATTAAAAATCCGGGTGTTGACAAATTCTGAAGCTTTAACGACCAACTATATGACGGGAATTTTATTCCGGTCGTATAGTTCCGACCATATAGTTGGCACCGACCTCGTTAGGTCAAACAAAACAATTTTCGTGAAGGGACCCCTATATAAAGAGGCTTTGGGCAACGTGAAACATCTTCTTCTTTTCGACCTCAACTCTCCCTGCCACCAAAAGCCTCCATGCCGGAGGAATAGATCTAGATCTAAACCTATAAACCCTTCTCCACCACCATATCCATATTCCACCACTTGTAATAGTTTATCTCTTCTCCAATTAGCGACATTATAAGAATATTTTCTATCAACCTTATGATCTCTATTACAATGTTTATGATTGTCGATTTCATCTCTATATGTGAGTAATTCTCCTTGGGCTAAGGGATTTGGCCTAGCCATGTAGCTTTTGTGCATGTTATTTATCATAGATGGGATCATTTATTAGTTTGTATGACATGATGATTGTAGTACCCTCTCTTGCATCAATCTAAGGACTTGTCAGGTACCCAAGACCCCGGGGATTGATCTAGGTAAAGGGAGTGTGAGTAATGACTGATCTGCAGGATGGGAACTGATACGTCGGAAACGTATCTATAATTTTTGATGTTCCATGCTTGTTTAGTATCTACTTTGCTTTGCTTTGTCCACACTTTGAGGTGCTTTTTATGTGTTTTATGGTACTAACCTATTAACAAGTTGCCACAGTGCCAGTTGCATGTTTTCTACTATTTTTGGTTCCATCAAAGCTAGTAAGGAAATATTCTCGGAATTGGACGGGACAAAAGCCAAAGTCAATATTTCACCGAGGAGAACACGAAGTCCAGAGGAGAGACATAGGGGCGCCACACGGTGGCTGCACCCCCAGGAGCGACATAGGGTGGGCACGCGCCTGGGCAGGGTGTGGGCCCCGTGGCCGCCTCCCAGCCTCACCTCTTCGTCTATAAGAATCCCCGATGCCTAAACCCTAAGGACCCGGTCAATATTCAACGAAACCGTCTAGAGCCGCCGCCACCATCGTCCCTAGATCGGGGGATCTGAAGCTCTTCCCGGCACCCTGCCGGAGGGGAGATCATCCTGGAGGCCTTATTATTCATCATGCCAGCCTCCGGTATGAAGCGTGAGTAGTTCCACCTTGGATTATGGGTCCATGTAGTAGCTAGATGGTTGTATCTCCTCCTTTGTGCTTTCATGTCTAGATCTTGTGAGCTCCATTCATGATCAAGATCTCATCTATTTGTAATCATGCATGTTGTGTTTGTGGGGATCCGATGGATATTGAGATTACTATGTCAGATTGATTAATGGTTTTGTCTTATTGATTCTATCATGTCTGTGTTGTTTGTGATCTTGCATGCTCTCCGTTATTAGTAGCTATCTTGGCCAAGTAGTTGCTAGTGACTCCAAGAGGGGGTATTTATGCTCCATAGTGGGTTCATGCCTCTACTTAATCAAGGGAAGTGACAGAAATCTCTACGGTTGTAGATGTGATGTTGCCACTAGGGAGAAAACAATGGTCTCTTGTTCATGGAACGAGTGGATTGTTTACCTTACACTCTTTACTTAAAGCAGTTGTCTGTTGCTTGCAACTTAATAATGGAGGGGGTTCGGATGATAACCTGAAGGTGAACTTATAGTCATATATGCAGTTGGATGGCGGTCTATGTATATTGTTGTACTATGCAATCGAATCTCATAGGATCTTTATGTCTAGTATTGTATTGTTATGCCTTGCTCAGTCTTGTCAATTGCCCTGCTGTAATTTGTTTACCCTACATGCCATGTTTGTTTATCTAAGGAGAACACCTCTAGTGAACTATGGACCCCGGTCCAATCTTTACCATTGATACATCTTCCACTGTTACCGTTTACTTGCTGCAAACCATCATCACCTTCCATACCATGCTTAATCCTTTGTTACAGAACCGTGAGATTGACAACCTCACTATTAGTTGGGGCAAAGTCTTGAGTTTGTGTTGCAGGTTTCCACGCTGCTTGCAACACCTTTGGGACGCTTCTTCCTCCTACTGGTTCGATAAACTCGGTTTCTTACTGAGAAAAACTTGTTGATGTACCACATCATACCTTCCTCTTTGGGGTCTCCTAACGAAGTCACGCACGCAACAAGACTTTTTCTGGCGCCATTGCCGGGGAGGATAAGGACGTCTTCACAAGGGGAGTCCTCCTCAACCTTTCTCTTTACTTTGTTTTTAGTTTGCTTAGTTTCTTTTGCTTGGTTTTGTTTGTCTCTTTTTATCAAAACTCCAAAAAAATAGTTTAGTTTGGTTTGCTTTCTCTTATCAAAACACACAAAAATTAGTTCCTACCTAGTTGCCACCTTGCTCTAGCTCACCATGTTGTTCCCCAAGTTCACCTCAAGGACCTTTCTATAGGAGTGGCTCCATAATTGGGAAAGATAATATTGAAGAATTATTTAATCATGTTAGCAAGCATGAGGATAGATCTATAGCAGAACTTGCTCCTAATTATGAAATTGATGCTTCTTTAGTTCATATGTTGGAGGCTAGGTTTGTTAGACTTAACCCCATGATGCAAATTTTGTTTCTAAAACTAAAAGAAGAAAAGAATGCAAAAGAGAGAATTTATTCTGAACTTTACTAAAAGAGTTCCATAATGCTGCTAAGGAAGCCAAAAAGGTTTTTGAGCATTTTAATATGCTAGGCTCATGTGTAGATGTTGTGGGTACTTCAGATAAAACCAAACCTAGAGAGGAATTCAAGATACCCATACCCTTTAAGCTTGTTGGGATGCATGAAGCCTTTGAAAAGAATTTTGATTGGATTGTTCCTGAAAATCCTTTTGATGAAAGTAGTAAACCAAAGGGAGATGAGAAGGTATCCTCCAAAATTTGGATGATATACCTCTCATACTTGAAGACTTTACAGGTATTGATCTTAATTCTTCATTTGAAAATACTTGATTTCTTGCTTCTTGTGCCTAACTTAAAGGCTTAAAGAAAAGTACTTGTTGGGAGATAACCCAAGAGTTTTATTGAGTCTTGGAAGTTATTACTTCATTAATGACCTCTCCTTATTCCTTTTTGTTTGATTTTTGTGCCAATAATGACCTCTAATGAGAGGGAAGTAAGATTTGGGGAGTTGCTGTCCCGAAACAGATTTTTGTCCTCCACCAAAAAAGTTCGTCAAGTGTCTAGGTAAGTCGGATTGAGATGAAAATTTACTAATAAATCCCCCAGTATGTTAGCTAACTTTCGCTAGTTCAACACTTTTTGATTTGAGCAACAGAAGGTCTTCGAAAAAATCGGTTTCTACCTGCTGGTCTGTTTTGACAGATTTCTGCCATTATTTGCATTTGCTTCTTATTGATTCCTTTTTGGGTTCTTTTGGGAAATTGAGCTTTTTGAAGGATTTGCTACAGTCGTTTGTGTTTTTAAGTGAAAAGTTTTGTTGATTGGTGTTGGAAAGGAGTAGAAAGTTCTTGCTTGAAAAGTGCAAGAGGAGCTTGCTTTGACTGTGACTTAGACTTTAGCATGCCATGCTAGGTGTTGTTTTGACCTTATGCTTAGTGATTATTGTTGTATCATGACTTGTTCCAAACAATTGGGATTGCTTAGTGTGCCTTGAAGGAATCATGCGTTGTTTTAGCATACAAAAGCATAGTATTGTGGTTTTCTCCTTTGATGTTTTGTTTGGGTTGACTTGGCACATGCTCACACCATGTTATGACTATGAACAAGTCACCATAGCCTATATGATCATTTACTCCTTGACTTGTAGTACCACTCTATGCTACATGATTATGGCCATTATTGCTCTCTTAGTTGGTTGCTCCTAGTATTTTGCTAGCCTCCACTTGTATGAGTAAGTTCTACTCATGCTTCCAAATCCCAAGAAACCAAGTTATTCCAAAGTGTCCACTATAAATTAATTCCTATGCATGGTGTGTTACACCATTCCAAGTATATTCTTGTTTTTAGCTATCTTCCAATTAAAAAGTATTTTGTTATGTGAAAACTTAGTGATTAAAGCTCTCATGAACTTGATGGCACACTTTATATTTTTGACCCTAATAAACTTGAACCATTGTGTCATCTATGTTGTATATGGTTGCACTTATACGTTGGAATTAGTAGAACCATGTTTTCATGGGGAACGTTTTCAATATTGCACTTGTACTTTGTACACAGTTGATATTATGCTCTTTTGTCTATGGATGTCATCGGTGTGAAATAAAAAAGGGAGCTTGTAAGTCCATGGAGTTATGTATTTTGTGTTAGAGAAACGCCTGGGCCGCTAGCCTAAGCCATGCCTAATCATGGTGGAAACTTGCAGCATCACCATAATGAGCAATCTGTGAAGCATCCTCAATAAAAACCTATGCAAATAGCAAATAAAAAGATCGCTGAGATGCTCATTGTCTGCTTGCCTTGTCATTTTGGTTATGGGAAAGCTCATGTACCATGTGCAAGGGGTACCCTATTGGCGGTTCTCTATGATACGCATGTACTTACTATGACAAGAACTTACAGGTGACTAAAGTTGAGTAGCATGAGGTGCGGCCCTCGTATTCAAGGGACATGAGATTGCCAACTTATACTTTGTCAAGCATATACTCCATAGTTTGTTCACTTTAACCTTAATCACTTCAAGATGCTTATGATAGGGGCAATGAGGGCTGAAAGCTAACAAGTACCATAATTTTTGGAATCTCTTTTTGAAACTTGAAATCCCTGCTTCCCTTTATGAAGGGCCTTTCTTCCACCATTATATTGAGTCTCCACCTTCTATCTTTAGGCACCAGTTAAGAGAGCATAGTTTCCATTCTTAGTTCTTTGTGCATTGTCCCAAGACTTATTGATTGATGCATATTGTGATATTACTTGTTCCTGTGCTATTTGTATCTAGTCACTCTTATGAACTTTTAAGGTGTCATATGCATCTATTTGCTACTCCATGAGGTACAAGTTGAATGCCACTATGACATGTTTTCTATATGTGAAACAAACAAACGTTTTTCAATGCATGTTATTCATGATCTTTGTTCGTAGAATTTCATGTTGCATGCATAGTTACTTTGTCTTACTGTTAGAACTCCATCTTTCATGCACATGTTTAGAGTTCTTTGATCCCAGCTTTCAATGATTGCAAATGGTTTGATCTTGGTTTTGATGGTGCATGTCACCTCAAAAATTATTCTTTTATCACTTACCTACTCGAGGACGAGCAGGAGTTAAGCTTGGGGATGCTTGATACGTCGGAAAATGTATCTATAATTTTTGATGTTCCATGCTTGTTTAGTATCTACTTTTCTTTGCTTTGTCCACACTTTGAGGTGCTTTTTATATGTTTTCTAGTACTAACCTATTAACAAGTTGCCACAGCGTTGCTGCTTTTCTCGCTGTTTTTGGTTCCGTAAAAGCTAATAAGGAAATATTCTCAGAATTGACGGACAAAATCCAAAGTCAATATTTCACCGAGGAGAACACGGAGTCTGTGAGGAGAGACGAGGGCGCCACAGGCACCTCTCGGGCTGGCCTAGGGTGGGCCCACACATGGGCAGTGTGGGCCCTCGCCCCAGCCTCGCCTCTTCGCCTATAATAAGCCCCCGATGCCTAAACCATAAGGACCCGATCAATATTCCACGAAACCTTCTATAGCCGCCGCCACCATCGTCCCTAGATCGGGGATCAAGCTCTTCCCGCACCGTCGGACGAGAGATCATCCGAGGCCTTCTTCTTCATCATGCCAGCCTCCCAGATGAAGCGTGAGTGGTTCCACCTTGACCACGGGTCCATGTAGTAGCTAGATGGTTGTGCTTTCATGTTCAGATCTTGTGAGTCTGCTCATGCTCAAGATCTCATCTATTTGTAATCATGCATGTTGTGTTTATGGGATCCGATGGATATTGAGATTACTATGTCGATTGATTAATGGTTTTGTCTTATTGATTCTATCATGTCTGTGTTGTTTGTGACCTTGCATGCTCTCCGGTGTTAGTAGCTATCTTTGCCAAGTAGTTGCTAGTGACTCCAAGAGGGGGTATTTATGCTCGATAGTGGTTTCATGCCTCTACTTAATCAAGGGAAGTGATGTAAATCTCTACGGTTGTGGATGTGCTATTGCCACTAGGGAGAAAACAACTGTTTCTTATTCATGGAACAAGTGGATTGTTTACCTTACACACTTTGTTTAAAGTGCTTGTGTGTTGCTTGCAACTTAATACCGAGGGGTTCGGATGATAACCTCAAGGTGGAATTCTAGTCATAGATGCAGCTTGGATGGCGGTCTGTATATTGTTGTATTGCCCAATCGAATCTCATAGGATCTTTTATGTATAGTATTGCATTGTTATGCCTTGCTCAGTCCTCGCCAATTGCCCTGCTGTAATTTGTTTACCCTGCATGCCATGTTTGTTTATCTAAGGAGAACACCTCTAGTGAACTATGGACCCCGGTCCAATCTTTACCATTGGTACATCTTCCACTGTTACTGTTTACTTGCTGCAAATCATCACCTACCACATCATACGTGATAATCCTTTGTTACAGCAACCGTGAGATTGACAACCTCACTATTAGTTGGGGAAAAGTCTTGAGTTTGTGTTGTGCAGGTTTCACGCTGTTTGCAACACCTTTGGGACGCTTTCCTTCATCTTATCGGGTTCGATAACCTCGGTTTCATCGAGGGAAAACTTGCTTGTACCACATCATACCTTCCTCTTGGGGTCTCCTAACTAAGTGTCTGCTGCATAACAGAACCCCAAGGACAAAAGGGGTAGTATGTGAGGAATTTACTTGGGATTAATAAAGGACATCACGATGCATATCATTAGTTCTCTTTCTTCTATGGATGCTACTAGTAGGTTATTGCTATAAGTTGCTATGGAGGTTATAACATTTATGGATGCACCGCCCACATATAATTATATTTCTAACAATTACATGCATACTTTATTATTATCTATTATTCCCATCGATGTTTTGCACACCATCTGGTGAAAACCAAGACCCTAGGCCTCTCTCTCCATCATCAACAACAACAAAAAGATCGCAAACTCTTGGTCCGTTAAAATGTAATAGGAATTCTAAAACTCTCAAAGGTCCATTTAAATAATCTCACTTTGCTTTCTGCTTCCTGAGGATTCGATAAACCTAGGTCTACTAGGGAAAAAGAGCTATACTACATCTGTAATCCGGATCGAAGGTATCAAGGCCTTCTTGGGGGTGTGAGTGAAGATGCTCTTACTCGTCCATTGCTACACCGTAGAATCAGCATGGCTTCCTTGCTCGGCTATTGGAGCAAAACAATAGGAACACTCGATCATAGAGAGATCCGTATGTTGGTTACATGCATTTATGAGGAAGGCCGAAGAATGATTTAAAGCATAAAAGAATAAATAAATAAAACAAAGGTGACTCCAATATTCTTTCCAAATACAGTGGATGTATCACGTCTGAAGATTCCTGACCTAGCTGGATCATATCCCACTATCATGAAAGAAATTGAAGATTGATGTTTCTCTCACATATTGAAGCAGAGAAATATTTGCAGTGTTCTTTGGGAGGACTTCAAGATTTTGCTTGCCAAAGATTTTTGGAAACACCTATACGAAGCATTCAAGACTAAGAGGTAAGACGGTGCAAGATCTCAAAGTTCTCTAGGGGCTACTATTGGGGATATGCATAATGGGTATCACCATAGCATAGCTCTATTTCGGCTAATCCGGGTG
Source organism: Avena insularis (assembly GCA_023614405.1). Taxonomy (NCBI): domain Eukaryota; kingdom Viridiplantae; phylum Streptophyta; class Magnoliopsida; order Poales; family Poaceae; genus Avena; species Avena insularis. Next base: position 16,885 of record JAJUPC010000618.1, on the reverse strand, counting down.
GCCCACTTTTGGTAGAAAGTACTATGGACACAGGCTGCCTAGTTAGGTGGATCCGTATAAAGATGCTGAATAAAGGAAGGCTATGGTACCAACATAGAAAAAGTCGGAGCCTTGTAGTACAAGACATGAATACTATTTAGTATTAGTGTAGGACTCTGTAACATGTACGGTATGGAATCTTCCTCAGAACCCTAGGTTCTGGCATCTTTATAAGCCGGACTTCTAGGAGCTTTTAGGGTACACAACATAACCTCATGCAGCGAACCACAATCTCTTTAACTTGGTGTATTGCCATTATAGTGATTTATAGTAGGAGTAGGATTTCACCATCGCCGTGGATCTCAACCCGGTAAGCCGTGTTACCTCGCACCGCCAACTCGTCAGCCTTATCCCATGTATCTCTACACACTTTGTGAGGTACCTCCATATGCATCGCCGACAATACCACGATAATATCACATCCTCATGACCTAGTCATTCGCAACTTTCTTGGATGCGCCTCACCGAAAGGGCCTAGTGTATCTTCCCATCACGGAGAACAAATTCGATCTTAATGCATACGCCTCAACCTATCCGTTTGGAATAACTAACATACACCTTTATGATCACCCTGTTACGGTGTGATGGTTGATGCAATCAAAGCAGCCACGAGTGATAGTGATTAAATATGATCTCACGGTCAAAGGAGAAGGTCACTACATTTCCTAATAATTGAAACGATGAATTATGTGATTTGATCGTGCTGCAATACTTATGTTGCGTAAGTGTACCCATCATGTCATTCACTAATGACACAACCTCATTGTCAATTGGTATAAATGCTCCATGATCGAGAAACCTTGATCATGAGTTGACCAATGAACTAGTCAAGTAGAGGCTTCTATAGACTTGGTTTGTTTACATACCAACTTGTATCAATGTTTCTGATTGATACAGTTATAGCATGGTATAAAACTATTATGAACCAATTGAGATATGATAATAAACTCCTTTTATTATTTGCATGCAGGGCATATCTCCAACACTAGGATACTCTCTATGCTACTGTCAGGGGGAAGGAACCGACTCTAGCTGGGGGCCGAGGCACTAGAATTTCCCTTGTCCACTTTACTCCTTCTTGCATCCCTTTGGTGCTGCCAGGGCTCTGTCCTTCACCATAGACTAATCACACTACATATCGTCTTTCGCAGGTCCGATCCTCAAGATCTTGGCTCTCTGCGCAGGTTTGATCCCACATCTTTGCTTTCAGGCGGTTAGGCATCGGCACAGCTGCATTCCCTCAAAGGTCCTAGATAGTAGGACCCTTTCATGCATTCTCTGGGTGGTACACTCGGTTGTTGCCCCATCTTTGATTGAGTAGCACTTTGTCGTAGCGATCCCCTGGGGTACGACGCCAAGCCTGGAGTCTTTGTCCTGCGTCCCCCTTGTCATGCCCGATGGGGCGAATAGGGGTCGGGTCCTTGATGACCCAGGGTTCTTCCCGATCCCCGATGCGGTATCTTTCTTGGCTCAGCGCCACACTGCTTTTTGAAGTTCTTTGGTCTGCTTCGGCCGATCGAGAGCACACCACCTCTCCGTATTGACAGTGATGCCTTCAAGAAGGAAACAATGAAAAAAATTCATCGTCTCCCGATCAAATATCGTAGATTTTCACCCTAAAGAAATTCCTCACTCACAAAATAGTGCTTTCAACAAGGCCATTACTAGGCACATCCAATTAAGGCTAGACCTTGGATTTTCATCCTGCAAGGTAAGATCAGAACTTACTTTGCTATTGCCCCACTAATAGTCGTTGTTGCGAGTCACGGATCAGCAAGCCAGTTCCTTACACCACAAAGACTCAAAACACCATTTCTAGCCATCATGTCCCTGCTTTCATGACATTCTATGCATCTGACTTCACCATGAATCATCAAAACATTCTCCAAAGAAACTCCGTGCATGATGCGGCCATAGGAATTCACCGGCGGAGCCTCCCGGAACACACTGCTCCATGCCAGATCAACGAAGACAGGAAGTTAGCAGATCTTCCTCTTCATGCGGAAGGAACCCTAGGACCGTTGCATTTATTCTTCCAAGTAGTCAAACAGTCCCCCGCGTCGTCATCCGCCACCCATCGATGATAGAGGAGGTTGAGGAAACCTCCACTGTAGAAGAAATCATCATGCACAAATGACAAAGTCGATGCACCATGCGCCCCCATGAGCAGAAGAACTATTGCGGCCAGCGGGCAACCCATGGATCCTGGTCCGCCTGGTCGGCCAGATCGAGCCCGCTGGATCCAGATTAGCTACACTCTAAGACCAAAAGCCACGCCACAACGGTCAGCCAGCCGTCACACCGCCTGGCTCCGCTTCACCCTCCTTCTTGTCCACCGGCGATGACCGCCTGCCACCGCACATCCTTCGGCTGTGTCAGCTCCGCATGGAGAGGCTCAGGGAGCGCCTACAGCCCTCCGTCGTTAGGGGAGCAAGGTACCACCACCACCGCACAGCAAGCAACGCCAGAGGGGCTAACCTTGGGAGCTTTATAGGGAACCAAAGCCTCCGGAGCCAAGGCCACAAGGAAGCTTTTTGGGAGGGGAGGAATGGGAGGAAGGGTGTGGCACCCATGGCGAGGAGGATATGTGTGTCCCACTGCAGTGAGGATTCCACCATCAATAGCGGCGCCCTTGGGTGTCATATTCCTTATTGGAGGCATTTTGGGCGCTCGCTTCCTTGACTCCGGGGAAACCTCAGATTCGCTCCTCGAGCTTAATGATGGCGACATGTATGTCGTCATCCTCGTGGGGGCATCATCTTCAAGGCATACATCGAACGACAGACGTAGGATAGCTTCGGTGATCGGGCACCGTCTCCCTGCTTCTTGTGCAGGATCTATTGGAGATATGCCCAAGAGGCAATAATAAAATGGTTATTATTATATCTCTATGTTTATAATAAATTTTACATCCCATGCTATAATCAGATAATCCAGAAAATTTAATAATTGTGTGTTTTGTAAACATAAAAGAGTCCATAGTAAGCCTCTTGTTGAACTAGCTTGTTGATTAATAGATGATCATTGTTTCCTGATCATGGACATTAGATGTTATTAATAACAAGATTATGTCAGTAGGTGAATGATGTGATGGACACACTACCATAGTTAGCATAGCATACGATCAAGTCATTTAGAGTTCGTTTGCTATGCTTTTAAATACATAGTAACCTAATCCTTCGACCATGAGATCATGTTAATCACCATCACCGGATGGATGCTTTGATGACATCAAACACCACTTCATAATTGGGTGGTTATAAAGGTGGCATTAGGTATTCTGGAAGTATGTGTTGAAGCACATGGATCAAGAGTGGGATTTGTCCATCCATATGACGGATAGATATACTTTGAGCCCTCTCGATGGAATGTCATCCAATTGGCTTTCAAGCATGTTACTAGGTCGCAAGGGTCATATCATGAAACGAGTAAAGAGTACTTATTGGTAACGAGGTTGAACTAGGTATAGAGATTCTGACGATCAAACCTTCGATAAGTAAAGTATCGCGGGACAAAGGGAATCAAAAGATTATGTAAATGGTTCATTCAATCACGAATTCATTGTAGAAATATGTGGGAGCCATTATGGATTTCCAGATCCCACTATTGGTTATTGATCGGAGAGGTGTCCCGATCATGTCTGCATAGTTCACGAACCGTAGGGAGACACACTTAAGGATTCAATGTTGTTTGAGTAGATATTGACGAGGTTCGATCTCGTCAATGCCCATTGTTATGAGCTTGGATTTTGAGAAGATGGGATGCCGAGATCATGGAATGGTTAATAGACAAACAACACGGGGCACGAGGTTTACCTGTGTTCAGCCCCTAGAGGGAAAACCCTACTCCGCTTATCTCGCTTGATTACGGGCGAACCGGTGCTGTGGTGCATGTTGTGATGCAATCCGTGGAGGTGTATATAAGAGAGGTGCTCTCACCATGCCCTCCTAGCCTTTATAGAGATAGGCAGGTCCTGGGCAAGCATCGTGTCCAGTCGGTTACAAATTAGGGTTTTCCCTTTGAATATTCTATCTACTCTAGTCTTGCTCTCCAAGGATCCGAAGGCGTCATGGGCTTGGGCCACCCGAAAATCTCCATAGGCCGAATATGTTCTTGTGGGCCTTCCTTGGTCTAGACTAGGTATACTAATATCGTGCACCCGTAGGGTATAACCATGTTAGTATCCCCCGAGTGTTCAGTCGAATCGTAGATTTATCAAGACTCTTCAATATTTGGGTGCAGCTGGTCCTGTTACAAGATAAATAATGATTTTAGTTCGTAGGGATTGTTGATGCGTAAATGACTCCCCGGCGATCGTCGCTTAACTGCCTTAGGACAAAACAACACGATCTTTCTTTCGCACTCGAGTCCCTAGACTCAATCTGGAACGGATGCTAGCTGCACTTTGACTCAGTGCCGCCGAGGTCTTATAGAGCTCTAATCCTGTGTGTGAGTTTTGGAGTGATGTACCAACGCGTCCGCTAGATTTTCATCGCTCCTATTGACACGCTTTTTACCGGCAGAGCGCAATGCTGCCAAACAGTATTATCACGCCATCGATGATATATGCAGTGTCTTATCTTTATGTCCAGGTACACAAGATCCTAAATGTTATCACCGTGGAGGTGTTTCGGGTGGCCAAGGAGGATGCTTCTCACTTAGCGTTGGTTTGGGCAAATTTGCCTGAAAATATTTTTTCGTGTTTGATCCGGCGATCGCAGCTGAGTAATTCATAGGGTGCGCGCCTGCTTCTTGCGGACTAGCCTCCTCGACGTTTGTTCGAGTCGAGACTCCTATAAGAGACTTTAGTTCCGCTTAATTGAGCTTCGTGTCTCAGAGGACACAATTTTTTCGATGCTTGATCGGGCCTCCCTATGGAGTAGCCCCCAGTCCTTAGTGGAGTCATAGACTCAACGTAGGACTCAAGATGCCTTTGCGTAGTTGTTTTTTCAATCGCCCTTGGGTGCGCGCCAGCGCTTCCCGCGAGAGTAGCCGAGTATTTGTTCGAATCGTAAATTCGAGGAAGTACTTGTTTGATCAGTTGAAAAATACTAGTCATTGCTAGGCTACTTGATGACGTCAGTGCTGACGATCGATGACCTCAATCGTCTGTGGCGCCAGAGGTGACGTAACAAATGTGACTAACATGGGTCCAACCTTCCGACTTGAAGTTGATTAGTCGCGCGTCATGGCTAGAATTACGCGCCTCCTCGATTTCCGTGGTATAGTGGACGGCGTATGCGCATTAACGTTCGATGTTGTGTTGACACGCGCATCGCTGGATCCGTCCCTAGCGTTAGGGCTTCGGATGAACGGTTCTGCTCATCGCCTTCGCCCTTATAACCGTGGGGGAAAAAAGTGATTTGTTTTCACCCTTTGCCATTTGCTTTCACTCTATTTTCACAAGCTCCTCCTCGCGCATTGGACGCTCTTCGATCTTTTTCCTCTTCATTCTTGCACGCCAGACGTCAGCCAGGCCATCTACTCGCGATGGTGAAGTCAAAGAAAGCATCCACGTGAGCGGGCTCGGCGGTTGCTGCCGGGCGGCCGGAGGAGCGAGCGGGCTCGGTGCGTTGTCAAGGCAAGAAGGTTATCCGCCTGCGGCAACACCGACGGCAAGTGGAGGCGCCCGACGCGGCGCGACACCGATAATTCGACGGTAAGCCGGCGATGCGGTGTTAATCCCGCAAAACAAGGAGGACGCCAAGATCCCCGGCGATGAGGTAATCCCCCACCCGTGGGTTTTCGGGTGATTCAAGGCCTTTATTCTTCGCGGTTTATCTCTTCCCCGCCTACGAATTTCTCTTTTGTGGGCTCTTTTTCGCCTATGGATTCAGATTCATCATTTGTCTCCCAATTCTCTTCCTAACATTACGTGTTTCACATGTTTATAGTGTTGGCTCGGTATCGAGCCACACTTTGGTCTCTTTCAAAGCTCTATTCCATGAAGAGGCGGGCCCAGACCAAATGAAGTCTATCCGCGGCGCCGCGCTATTTCTCTTTGTCCCTTTATCCGCTTTTTCTCCTTCTCCATTTATGTAGTCCGCTCAATATTGGCGTGCAAGTGGTTTTACATCCGCTGGCGTCAAGCTGGACGGTCAGCCAAATACTTGTCTTGCTCTTCGACTCCAAGCAGAAGATTGTTCCAAAGAGATCATGGAAAACCATATCTTGAGTATAAGCGGACATGGAGGTGGAGATGTCTACAAGCGAGTGGAGGCTCTCCAACTGGTGCTGTAAGGAGGTCAACAGAGTCGACATTATTCGCACCTTCCTTGCCGGGGTGCAACCGCTTCAAGCTTGGGTGCACTGATGTTTTCTATACCGCCCCGCGACTTACTAGAGTATCATCCGAAAAATTGTCCTGGAGGCAATCATAGAGATGATGATATTTCATATGTATCCATGAGTTATTGTAATGTTCCTTGAATATCCATATCAGGCAACTTGTATTGATTGGCAATTACGTGAATTGTTTGTGAAACTCTATACTTGTATGGTTATTTAAGAGTTGTCCCTAGTCGGAGTTCATGTGAGGACACACGTGAATATTAGACTCAGCACATCGATTGGTTGATGACTATGTTTCGCAAGTCATAGACACGAGATGTCAAACCAATGACGTGGACACATGTTATGAACATGGGGTTGACTGACCCAACCTCGAGACTAGCAATTAGTTGCAGCTCTCTACACATCGTGCACGCTTGTCCTTAGACCTGAGATTGTCGATGTACTTGAGATGTGGATCACCTACTTTGGGGCTATCAAACGCTGCAATCAGAATCGGTAGTTATAAAGGTAGCTTTCGGTTTGTCAAGCATGCCGCAAGGCATGGTCAATCAAGATGGATTTGCCCTCTCACTTGAGAGAGATATCTCTGCCCCTCGAGTGATCGGATCCAAATGCATGGTACTACATATGGTTAAGAGTTAACTCTAGTAAAGGGATTCCAATCACCAGATCGAGAAAGGGAGGTCACTGGAGCTAGACCAAATATCGTGAGGCAAAGGGAAAGACATGTACTAAACCTTGTGATGGTCTCGTCCGATATGATCTTTTATGCGCTTAGAGTTGGCACGCCTTGCCAGAGGTCATACCAACTATTGATGTATCAAGTGTATTCGCGGTGGTTTCATGTCTATACGCATATGAACCTATAGGGTGACATACTTAAGGGGCTGGGAGCCTAATGAGGATTGATCCGGAATTAGACCAGGCTTAGGGTACTAATGGGCGCTAATGTAGAAGCCTACTAGGACGCCTATATAAGAGAGGGTGGGCGAAATGACCAGGTTACACCGAGACTCGGATCATTTCCAGCCGCCACTCCTTCCTCAGAAACAGAACAAGCGACCTAGCAGTCCGGGCACGTCGACGCTTCCACCCGTGACGTGGATACCTCTTGAGGCGCCAAGATCCCAGCGCTGGACGAGCCGTGCAGAAGCTTCTCGTAGGACGAGGATAAGGAGGAGGAGACGTGAACGTCATACGCCGACACGCTTCATCGATTCCAATCGCTGCCTAGTGGTAATCCCGCGATCTATGACAACAAAGAATCCTGGTATACGCTAGTAAAAAATTTTTGATTTGCGCTAGTGTAGCCTACCCGTATCCCTTCGTGGTATCAGAGCCGATGCTGTTCAGCTTATAGGTTCGGGATGGTTGCATATGGTGATATGCGATTGATATGAATGATGTGATCGCTATATGGCGGGTTTAGGATTGATCTATGATCTTGCTTTCCGTGATCGCGGATCTCGAGGTTGTCGAATCACTTACCCCTACCGTCGGCTTCCACCATCGGGCATAGACAGGACATAAATCCTATTGAATCACGCCAAGATCAATATGATCGATCAAATCGAATCCCAGATCTAAAATCGATACCGCGGATCAAAGGAGTTTGATTGAATCGACAGGAGTCGATTTATGGTAAATTTGATTTGCCGATCAAAATCCTTAAAGAAAAATTGCCATTGTGAAGATTCGATCTCTCATTTTTACGGTTTTCGGACGCCCGGAGATATCAGTGGGAAAGATATATTCAGCAGGGGCGCCTTTGAATTTCATGGGCAGGGGAGACCCCTAGACCCCCCTTAATCGTGAGTCCATTTTGTATCTCAAGGTAACTAGGTGCTGCGATGTCACATGATCCCAGAGAGAATGCATTCTATGCATAACTTTTTTTGCATGATGTATGTGATCAAGATGGCCTATATGTGTATGTGATGCATGTATGAAAATTAGCATGACCTGTGGTGTCGTGAGTAGGGCAACACGGCTGAGCCATGTGTGTTGTCATTTATTGTAATGGCTCATGTACAACTTGTGATGATCCCAATACTATTAATTTTGATTACTAGCCGTTAGGAGTAATAGCTTGTATTAGTTCTTGGAGGACTCCATCACTTGGAGGATGGCTCACATGGAACATGAAGATGGAGATCATCATGGTGATGGTTCTATGGCCATGGAGATCACCATGAGAAAATGGGCCACTGTGTCACATCTATGTGAATGTTATTCTTATGCTTTACTACTATGCATGCTTAGATGATAGAAGTAGAACTATCCTCACAAAGTTTAAGTTCAACTATGCCCTCCCAACCAAACCTTGCACCATCCTATGTCCTGCATAATCGTTGGTGGGCCTATGAAATTAGGGGTGCCGCGTTTTCCTTGGCTGGATGGGTTTGTATCGGATACCTACACGCATAAGGGTTGGTGAATCTTGACAAGGTCATCTTAATGCTTAAGGACCTTAGTACAAAGGTTGGGCACCTAGTTTTGACATAGAGATGTCACCCAACAACAAGAGTCATATGTGATATGATTAGCAAGTGTTGCTCACCGATTTACCTTGTCTTCTAGCGTGATGCTAAAGCTCACTAGTCCATTTGTTAATTGTGGATCTTGAATCACTTAGTATCAATAGAGGGATATTGATTTAAGTGGGAGTATATGCTATTAAATTGTTTAATATGTTTTACTCTTTCATGGTTACATGGCTTAGTATTTTGCATGTCTTCTGTTGTAGATCAATGGCAATCAACACTACATCACCTTTCTCTTTATGCTCGATTCTGACAAAGATAAATTAAATGGAACAAACTATTCGGATCGGGTCCATAACCTAAGAATTGTTCTCGTGTCCGATAAAAGGAAACGGCTCTGATACCCCAATCCCGATGAACTCGCTGATAATGCATCTGCTGCCCTAAAGAATGCCTACAAGAGAGCATGTGATGATTCTCTCGAGGTTAGCTATCTTATGCTTGCATGCATGGAACCTGAACTTCAAAAGAAGTTTGAGGATCAGATGCGATGATATGATCGCTGGCTTAAGGACATGTTCCAAGATCGTGCAAGGACCGAGAGGCAATGTTGCCAAGTCCTTTCGTTTAATGCACCCAGCAGTATTTGAGCAGTAGGCCCATGTGATCAAAATGGTTGGTTACAATTTACTTTGGAAAAGCTTGGTTTTCCACTAGGCCAAGAGTTGGCCATCGACTTCATTTCGCCTCTTCCATCCAGCTATGAGCAAATATTTCAAACTACCATATGCATGGGGTGGAGAAGGGCCTTAATGAATTATGTGGATGCTTAAATAGAAAGTGACATGAAGAGTAAAAAGTGTGTGTGGATAGCCATGTGATGGCTATGCATAACAAGCCTAGCTTCAAGAAAAGGGTACTTCTTGGAAGAAGAAGGGCAAGGCTAAGGATACGATCCCTAAGTCTCGCACCTGCTAAAAAGGTCGGACCTGTAGAAGACACCGAAAGTGCTTCTTTTGTCATGAACATGGCCACCGGAAGAGAAATCGCAGCAAGTACCGTGCTTCTTTGAAGAAGAGTGGAAGTAAGAGTACTTCCAACTCGTGTACGCTTGTTGTAAATGTTGTGACATTCTTCTCGCTGATTTCTATGTTAATTTGGGTATTTGATACCGGATCTGCTCATATTTGCAATTCGATGCAGGGCTAATAAGGACTAGAGAAGTGCGTAAAGGCTAAGTGGATTTTCGCATTAAATAAAGCAAGGGTTGCCGCATTGTTCATCGGCCATGCAAATTCACCTTTCCTTCAGGATTTATTATGGAGTTGAATAATTGTTATTACATTCCAAGTATGGGCCTAAACATTTTATCACCTTCATGTCCGATGAGGGATGGTTATTCATTCACAGTGCAAACAATGGTTGTGTAATCTCTAAGAATGATATGTTTATGGCTAATGCTCCCATTGTGAATGGGTTATTTATTTTAAATCTTGATGATGCATCCGCTTACAATATTAGTGCTAAAAGGCTTCGCCTAATGATTTGAGTCCTACCTATTTATGGCGGCACGTTAGGGACATATAAGGAAAAGCGCATGAAGAAGCTCCACAGTGATGGTCTTCTAACTTTGTTTGATTTTGAATCATACAAGACATGTCGTGCTTGTTTACTTGAAAGATGACCAAGTCACCTTTTTCGGCTTACCCGAGAGAGCATTTTTGTTGGAACTCACACGACCGATGATGTGTGTGGACCAATGAGCACGATAAACAGAGGAGGATATCATTACTTCATTACTTTCACCGATGATTTCAAGAGATATGGTTATGTCTACTTTATGAGATAAGTCCTAAACTTTGAAAATTTCAAAGAGTTTCAGAGTGAAGTAGAGAATCAACGTGGCAAGAAATAAAGGCCTTATGATCTGATCGTGGAGGTGAATATTTGAGTCATTTAATTTAGCAATCATCTTAAGAGTTGCGGAATTGTTCCACAACTTACGCCGCCTTAATGCCTCAAAGAAACGGGTCTCTCGGGAATCCATGTAATCGAACTTTGTTGGACATGGTTCGATCTATGATGAGCTAGACGGATTTACCATTATCATTTTGGGGTTATGCTCTAGAAACGCAGCTTTCACACTTAATAGGGTACCATCTAAATCCGTAGTTAAGACACCATATGAGATGTGGACCGAAAGAATCCTGCTTGTCTTTTTCTAAAGATTTGGGGTTGTGATGCATTTGTCATACTTCACGGACCAGCTAACATCCAAATCTGATAAGTGCATTTTCGGATATCCGAGGGAAACCTTAGGGTATTACTTCTACAACCGAGAGGAGGGCAAAGTGTCCGCTGTCGTCAGGAAGTGGTGTTTTCCCCAGAGAAAGAGTTTTCACAAAGGGAACAAGTGGAAGGTCGGAAAGCGATTTGAAGAAGTTCAAGATGAGCCAGTTGGATGTTTCACGAGTGATGCTATTGTAGCGTAATGCTTAAGTTGGCGAACCCGTGGCAATGTACACCACAACCACGGTTGCTTCATGGCGAGGCTCCGCCGAAGAGCGGGGAATTATTATTGTTAGGATACAATGATGAGCCCAAGCGACTCATGCGTAAGTAATGGTGGACCCAGACTTCCGAGAAATGGTCGACGCCATGAGATCCGCCGAGATAGAGTCCATGGGAGACAATCAAGTTTGGAACTTGGTCGACCTGCCCGATGGTTTTAAAGCCATCGAGTGCAAATGGATCTATAAAATAAGATTGATATGGATGGAAATGTTCACATCCATAAAGCTCGACTTGTTGCAAAAAAGGTTTTCGACAAGTTCAAGGAGTCAGACTATTTACGTAGATTCTTTCTCTACCAGAAAGCGATGCTTTAAATTCTATACGGAATAATTCTAGCTATTGTCAGCACATTTCGACTATGAAATATGGGCAGTATGGATGTCAAGATGGCTTCCTAAATGGAATCCTAACTAAGGACGTGCTATTGATGCAGCCATACAAGGTTTTGGCTTTGTATCCAAACAATGCCGGAAAGGTATGCAAACTTCAAAGTTCCATTTATGGGTCAAGCAAGCATCTCTTGAGTTGAACATTCTGATTTGATGAAGTTGTAAAGGAGTTTGGCTTCATCAAAACTAACAAGAACCCTTGTTTTACAAGAAGGAAAGTGGAGAGAGCGCCGGGTATTTCTAATCTTTCATATGTAGATGACATATTGTTGATTGGAAATGACATTCCTATGTTTCTCGAGTTCCGATAAGACCTCATTGAAAATAGTTTTTCGATGAAGGACTTAGGAGAAGCGTACAAGATATTCTCGTGCATTAAGATTCATAGAGATAGATCAAGGAGGCTAATTGATTAAGCTTTAGGCATACATTTAATAAAGTGTTGAAACTAGCTCAAAGCATGGAAGAGGCTAAGAAGGGGTTCTCGCCCATGTCTCTACCAAGATAAAACCTCGTTGCAAGACTCAAAGTGTCCTTCTCGACTACTAATGAGCGTGAGCGACATGAGTAGGGTTCCATATGCTTCTCGCTATTGGATCCATCATAAAGCAATGATATGGTAATTCTATCAGCCAGATATTTCCTATGCTCTAAGTGTTATGGAGCGGGAAGATGTCAAAGTTGATCCGTGTGAAGGTCATCGGATAACAGAAGTAAAGAACATCCTTAAGTACTCTGAAAAGGACTCAAGGATGTGTTCTAGTTTATGGAGGCAGGAGGATGAACCGGCAGGGTAAGGGGTCATACATGATAAGCGAGTTACCTTTTAACGCATCTCGTGTATGATTCAAAATCGCAAATCAGGTTATGTGTTTGTCATGAATGGTGGTAAGTGCGAGCTGGAAAAATTCCAAGGCTAAGATATGATGACCCTCCTCTTCAACGTAAGCTGAATATATTGCTGCCTCGAGGCTATGTGCTGGTTGCTTTTGGATAGGAATTCTCCTGACGCTTCTCGTGGAAATTCGTATGCCCAACTCTTTGGACGCGACAGATAACAATGGTGCTATCACATGTGCCAGAACCTAGATGCCATTCGTAAGAACAAACATATTCTACGCGCTACCACTGTGATTCGAGAGTTCGCTGAGGATGGTAGTGTCATGATATGCAAATAAGAAGGCCACCAAATGTTGGGTCGATCCCTTGACTAAGCCTCTCTTCAAGCAGCCTCGCTGTTGATGAAGCCGCACACAAGAGCAATTGGTATTAGGATACATTTTGATTAACTTAGTGAAAGTGGGAGACCAAGGAAATATGCCCTAGAGGCAATCATGGAGATGATGATATTTCATGGCAAAATTCATGAGTTATTGTAATGTTCCCTAAATATCCACATCGTGCAACCAGATCGATTGGCAATTACGCGAATTGTTTGTGAAACCTATACTTGTATGGTTATTTGCCGCTTGTCCCTACTTGAGTTCATGTGGAGGACACACGTGAATATTAGACTATAATAACGATTGTCGATGACTATGTTTCGCAAGTCATAGACATGAGATACAAACCAATGACGTGATGCTACGTTATGAACATGGGCTGGACCGGACCCAACCCGAGACTAGCAATTAGTCGATTCTCTCTCGCCACATCGTACGCTTGGTTCTTAGACCCGAGGATTGTCGATGTACTTGAGATGGATCACCTACTTTGGGGCTATCAAACGCTGCACCGTGAATCGGGTAGTTATAAAGGTACGGGTTTGTCCCGAAGCATGTCAAGGCATGGTCAATCAAGATGGATTTGCCCCCTCTACTTGAGAGAGATATCTCCGGCTCCCTCGAAAGGATCGGATCTAAATGCATGGTCGTATATATATGGTTAAGAGTTAACCTAGTAAAAGTGACTCCGAATCATTTTATCGGTAGAAAGGGAGGCCAGCTTGGAGCTAGACCAAACATCGTGAGGCAAAGGAAAGACATGTACTAAACCTTGTGATGGTTCGGGTCCGATAAGATCGCTGTATGTATTTAGGAGTTGGCACGCCCATAGAGAGGCCGCCATCAACTATTGACGCATGCCCTGTCATGTCTATACGACAAGGAACCCATAGGGTCAGTTACACCTTTAATGGGTCATGTACTTACCGAGGATTGATCCGGACCAGACCAAAGCTTAGGGTACTAATGGGTTGCTAATGTAGAAGCCCACTAGGGACGCCTATATAAGAGAGAGGTGGGGCGAGGACCAGGGTTACACCGAGACCTCAGATCATTCCCAGCCGCCTCAGCGCGCGACCTAGCAGTCCGGGCGTTTAACGCCCACCCTATGCACGTGGATACCTGGAGGCGCCAGCATCCAGAAGCGCTGGACGAGCAAAGTGCAAGGGAAGCTTCTAGACGAGGGACAAGGAGGAGACATGGAACGCTCGACCGCCGACGCGCTTCATCGATTCCGCAACTGCGCGTCTAGTGGTAATCATGTGATCTATGACAACAGTAATCCTGGTATACGCGGTAGAAATTTTTTGATTTGCGCTAGTGTAGCCTACCCGTATCCCTTCAGCCACCGCAGCGGTCGAAGATCGCTGCAGCACTGCTGCTGGCTCCCTTGATAAGGCCAAGGAGGTCCTCCGGTGTTTCTACAAGGAGATTGTTCCCAAGGGTGTTGCCCTTGAGGATGTTGATTCTCTGGCGGATGCGCTGTCATAGGATGCCCCTGCGGCCTACAAGCGCAAGCAGAAGGGCATCAGTGCCTCCATGGGTCTGGCCATGGCTATGGCATCTGGAGCGGAGTTGGATCTTCCGCACATCACCTCCTAGATGCCAACAGCTCCAGACGGCTCTAAGGTAGACTTTGCTCTCTTCGCCTCTCAGAAGCGGTATGGTCCGAAGCTTATCGACCTACTGGCGGACTATGCGGTGAAGCAGCAGGGAGAAGCTAGGAGCAGGCACTCTAGATCTGAGACTACCCCGGATGTGGGCGCCTAAATCTATTGTAGCTAGGATAGCTTCTCTTCTTCTATTGATGTAATATTTTGTCGAACAATTTCTCCTTGTGCCACGCAGTGGCTTTTTGATGTATATAAATGATGCTTCGAGCTATTATCAGAGAAGTGTGCTGTTTGTATTCTTACTTGCTTGCCTTTAGGGACCTTCGGGTGAGGCTCCCGTGGATACTTCGACTGTCCCTCAGCCGCGACCATCTTTCGATGATGCGATGTAGCTTGTTTTTCTTTGTGACCGTGTCCACGGCCTAAAGAAGGAGATCCTTGGCGTTCGAGGCCACGCGGATGTGTGGAAGTCGAAGGATGAGCGAGCTACCGCCAGGGAGGAGTATTTGATGGGGGGAGCTGCGGCAGTTGAGCGAGCAACTGCAATGTGAGTTTTCTTGAGCTGCTTCTTATCTTCGGATGCGCCTTGTTTGTGTGCCGCCTTACTCTGAGTTTTCTGCAGGTGTCAACCTTGTTCCAAGGGAGGAGAAGGAGCGCGTTGCGGTTCGGATCAACTATCTGACCCAACAGGACTTGGAAGCTGGCGGCTTCTTCTGGATGGACCGCGACCGGGCCACTGTCCTTGCGATGGTGCAGGATCGTGTGCATCAAGTTTCACGGGTGCTGAAGCAGGCGAAGACTTCCATGTCATCGATTTTGTACGTCATGTTCCCTCTAGACGAGGCACCTTCAACTCTTTAGGGTTTGTTGGTGAAGTTTCGAGAAGTGAGTCATGTGAGGGAGTTGCGGCACACCGCTTGGTTGCAGGGTGAAGGCGCCTTTCGCTTGTTCGGTGCACGCTCGATGTTGACCTTTATGCGACGGTAGCGACTGGTCCGCCTCTTCGACCATACGGTAGCCTCAGGGAAATGCACCCGCACTATGCGGCTGTTAGGCAGTATGCCGAAGAGATCGTGGATCTCTTTGAGCATCGGGCGCGCGTGATCCTTCAGAATAGGTAGACCCTGTAAAAAGATAGATGTAAAACTTGCATATATTTTGAGTGGTATTTTTGTCCCCTTTGTTGTTGTAAGGTTCCCAACCTTTAATAAGGTAGAGTCCCCTGTGTTTACAATGCTAGTCCCTGGATCAATAGCTAGCATCCACAGTTAAGATGTAATATCAAGAAACAAAGGTCATAATACAACTTTATAACCAGGAATAACATAATTTATTACATCTTACATAGCTCATTTGGCTATTACATTACATTGGAGCAGTATATCTGTAAGCATGGGGTCCTTCATCTTCAAAGTGCCACAGGCAAACATGTTGGTTGTAGACTTTATAATCCTAATCATCAAACTTTTCTAACATCAATCAAACCTGCAACATACAAGTTACAGCCACAAGGGTCAATACATTTGAATTGTATTGGCAAGTGATACTATGGTAGTATAGTGGAGTCTATCATCTATATGCATTTGGCTAAGTGGAGCTTAGGCTTGCATTGCTCAAAAATGTATTTTTCCTTATCATTTGAAAACACTAAGTTTTTGCTTGACAAAATAATCTTTCCCAAGGCAACTCCCAATCAAAGATTGAAGATCCTTTAACCCTTGTTCAACCACAAGTTTTTAACTTAGAAATTTGGATGATGAGATTCTTGATTGCTTCCATGTCTTGATGCTCAAATTGTCCTTTGCCAGGGACATGGCTAAGTACTTAGATTTTACACTCTGCAGAGGTGGTGCAACCTATATGATCCAGGCAGAGCCCATAATGCCAAGTGGCTGCACTTGAAGCTTCTCAACATTTGACATCTCAAATCTCTTTGTTCCTGGGTGGCAATCCACAAGTGTGATACACAAGGTAAACCATAAACATGGGCCTTGTGTAACCACTCAACCAAAATCCACCAAGCAATTACCATTCCACCCAGGTGATTCATTAACTTAGTTGTTTTATTAAACAAAAACACAAGTCCTTAGACTTAGAAATTTTCCATAGTATGGATATATATTCCACCCTTGTTTTCTATTAGCTAAGCTAAGCTTGATAGTAGTAGGAATCTTAACTTAGGAAAATTCTACTAAGGTTTCATCTACTAGGTTTTCCTATATCAAGGTTTACACTTAGCAAAATTCCATGCAAGTTTTACTTAGAAAAAA